>BSQZ01000063.1:887856-915356 GCA_033239005.1 Lamellibrachia satsuma | reverse complement strand
TGGTTGCCCATAAGGCCGCATGCCATACCTTATCAAAGGCCTTCTTGAAATCTATAAAGACATGATACAGGCTTTGCTGATGTTGAAGGTGTTTCTCGCAAAGGATTCTAAGGTTGAAGATATGTTCACTGGTGCTCCGTCCTGCTCGAAAACCCGCTTGTTCTTCAGCGATAATCTCTTCTGCCTGGGGTTTGAGTCTGTTGAGTAGTATCTTCAACATGACTTTGCTCGGGTGGCTGATGAGGCTGATTGTTCTGTAATTTTGGCACATCTGTAGGTTGCCTTTCTTGGGAAGTGTTATGATCAGTGACTGAGTCCATGGGATGGGCCATTCTCCTGTCTGCCAGATCTTGTTGCAGATTGTTGTAAGTGTGGTAATCAAGGCTTCTCCCCCAGCTTGAACCAGTTCTGCTGGTATGTTATCAATTCCAGCTGACTTTCCTTTTTTCAGAGACTTTACTGCAGCCTCCACTTCCTCACGAAGAATGGGGTAGTCGTCCTCTTCAGTAGTCTGTGTACAATTTAGTACTACTGGGTCTCCGTTGGTGTTGTGGCTGTACAATTCTGAGCAGTATTCTGTCCATCGATTGAGGATCTGCTGTTCTTCTGTCAGGCATTTCCCTGATTTGTCTTGGATAGTGGTAGTTATCCCTTTCTTCACTGATGTCAGGTCTTTCACTATTTGATAAGCCTTCTTGCTGTTGTTCTTGCTCAAGCTGTCTTCAATTTCACAGCATTGTTCTGCTATCCAGTTATCTTTTGCTCTTTCATATCTTGTTTAATCTTCTTGTTGACTTCTCTGTATTTTGCTGCACCTTCAGGATCACATTTTCTCCTTTTCAATTCCCTTCTTTTGTCACAAAGATCTAGGATGTCTGTTGTGACCCATGGTTTCTTTGTCCGACGGTGTTTTCCAAGGATCTCGTGGGCTGTGTCGGTCACTATTTTGTTGAAGGTGCTGGTCAGCAAGTTCACGTCGGTATATTTGTCATCCAGTATGATAAGTGGTGCAAATTTTCCACCAATCATTGCTTTGAATGCTTCTGCTACATCAGGATCCTTAAGTTTCTCGATGTCAAATTTGATTCTTGTTGGCTTTGGTTTGCTGATCCTCTTCAGGCGAATGTGGAAGGATGTCATCAGCAAGTCGTGATCACTTCCGATATCTGCTCCTGGAAAGCTTCGTGTCCTGGCAATGTTCACTCCTGTGTGAAAGCGCCGTTTCACCAAGATGTAGTCGATCTGATTGTGATGTTTTCCATCTGGGCTGTGCCAGGTCCATCTTCTAGATGTTTTGTGTGGGCCAAATGTGTTAGCCAGCATCAGCTCATTGTACATTGCAAATTCGAGGAGCCTGTGACCTCTCTCATTTGTTTCCGTGTTGCAGAAAGGTCCGCAAGTGTCTTGCCAGTTGTTCTGCGCATCCTTTCCCACTTTTGCATTCCAGTCTCCTAGTACAATAAGATGTCTTTCTTTGGCGTTTCCTCTATGACTTCTTGCAGCTGGCCATAGAAATCTTCCACCTCACTGTCGTCATAATCAGACGTTGGGGCATAAACTTGTATGACTGTCATGTTGAAGGGAGTTGCCTTCAGGCGGATGGTGATGAGCCTGCTGGAGATAGGGTGACAACCCATGACAGTGTTCACGATGTCTTTGTGAACAAGAAACCCAACGCCTTGTTCGTGTTTGTCCTTCTTGCCACTGAAGTAGACCTTGTGTCCTTCTTCGGTCGATGTTTCACCAAAGCTTTTCCATCGCATCTCGGCGAGTCCAAGCAGGTTCCATCTGTATCTCTCCATCTCATGTGTGAGTTCTTTCAGTTTTCCTGCAGCTCTCAATGTCCTGACATTCCATGTGCCGATGGTGATGTCGTTTCTTCCACGTATCTTTTTGGTAGGGGCACCAGTAGCATACTTAACACCCCCGTCCTGATGTACGGCGGGAGGCGCGGTCATTTTTGACCCGGGCTGCGACCGATCCGATATGTGATTCAAACTGGTTTTCATGATCATGGTGTGTCTAGGGCAGATTTGCAACCTAGCGGAGCCCATCCCTCTCCAGGCTGGTTGACCACAGCCGATATCCACCAAAAAAATGTGGCTCGCCTTGGTCCTGAACACGTGGTCGTTGAACTCATCTTGGAGCCCTTCCGTCCTGGCCGTTGACTTCATCGAGGAAGACATCCGCCCTGTGATGTCATGTTAACATCACCGTATTTTACCCATACGTGGTAGACTCGTGGAGGCGGGAGCGTCTTATTCCATCCCGTACAGGTCCATTGGACCTGCCCACTGCCATTTGTTTTACCTGTTAATTAACTTACGTGACTTAACTTCATAATGTTTTTAGTGCTTGCTGTGGTGGAGCCACTGGAGGTGGATGCGGTTGTACTCCCTGTGGCTATAAACCATCTGGAGACTATTAGCAATGACATCCGTCGCCTGGACGAGACGCTCGACCAACATCAGCGACTGATTCATGAAACTCAGGAGATGTACCCCGGAGTGTCCCTTGCTCTCGATGGTGTACTCCCCCGTTACGATGGGGGAGGGGAGGCCGAAAAATAGTGTTCTCAAACTCTAGCATCGGATGGGCTGGGTAGGAAATGAGTATCATGGCCATTTTTCGACTTTCCTTTTTCAACCGTCGACCGAATTCACTCATTTCCGCTTCGAATAGGTCGCTCTACATCCACGCCTTCGAATAGGTCGCTCCACATCCACGCCTTTTTATTCGCACTGTACTTTATTGGTGGTTTCTTCAAGTTCTTTAATGCCCTAGGCTTCAGGCATTTTCTCACTTCCACTCATGTTCGCGCCAACCAACACAATTATACATGTCTTTGACTGCTTCTATCCTCGCTGGTGTTCTCCGATGAAGCCTATACTTTTTTCAGGAAACATTTACCAGAACAAGCCTGTTTCATCACAGTTAAATACATTCTCTGGCTCGTATCTAGCAAGAATATATTTCATGACCACTTCCCGCCATTCTGTTACCACTCCTTGGTCCACACCACCGGCTTCTCCTACCGTCGATATCTTCCTTACATTCCATCTCTTTTTCCATATGTCTACCCAAGCACTACTAGGAGCCTTATCATTCTTGAACTCTTTTGCAAATCCTGCGACTTTCAGCACAAAACTTCGACATCGATCCTGAGATCCATAATGTTGCCGGAAACAAATGATTAGGGCAGCATCCGCTTCTTCGAAATTCGTTTGTCTGATACGCTTCCTTGTCTACGTGTCTCCGTTTGCGTTTTTCTGAGAAACCAGGCCTCTGCTATTCTTCTTCTCTCTTCTCAAGATCCCACATATAGTTGACGGATTGATGTCAAAATGCTCTGCAATGAGATTTTGCTTATTACCCGAATTCTTTTCCGCGTATTTCGATTATTTCAAGCTTTCTGTCAAGCTGTATCACTTTTATTTTTCGTTCTAGCTAGCATACAAATTAAAGCTGGGGATCCCCTCCTAGATTTTCTGGGAAAATATGAAATGAAGGCGACGATGCTTACGCTTCGTGGTGAAGCTTAGGGTGTTAAGGATTCTCAACATTATTAAGTGGTGGTGTGGCCGTTATAGAACTAGTTTTATTTTTAAGAGAAGACGGCTTACAACAGATTAGTTTTTTATTCTTTCGGCATACTATAGAGGCTTCAGTTTATTTACTGTGCCGGGGCACCTAATTATGCATGCATCAGCATTGGGGAATTTCATGGGTATTTTGTGCCGTACGCGGTTATGCACCTTTTGGGAAAGCGAAACTATGTTAGAACTTTCCGCTCACAGCGGGGAATTCCAGTGGGTTTCCCCTCGGGGTTATTTGACAATCTTACTGCTATTAGCCAGTTTTCTACATTGTGGAATCGAAGACACAGTACAAGGGTGGTCATGAGATCAACATATTGGTCCAGACCTGCATTTTGTTTTATTTCACATTGTCCATTCGTTATTATTATTATTATTATCTTTATTCGGGCCCAAGATCAGCGTCATCCCAGTAGGTGGCGCCACTGGCCGCATATGTCCCTCAGGTGCGACGTAAAATGAATGCTTAGATATATATGGGTTGAGAGAGCCCAAGGGACGTTTGTTATACAGCAAAATATGATTTCGTTTTCTCGAAATTTTATTTAGTTTCCTCACAACAGTCGCCAACTTAACGGTAAATTTAAAAGATCCTGAGCCTAATTTGTGTCATTAAATGAAAAACAAGGCACTATTTTCCTTATCTGATTCCACGCTTTATCTATTATGATGCTCCTCCAAATTCAATTCCGCGTCCTCCTCAAGATTTTTCTTGGTAATCTTGCTTACAATTATGCATATAATGGTTGTTGTAATTTAACTAATTACCAAAGAAAACGTAACGGGGTACTGTTACTGTTGCAATTCTCGGAAGTGCAACACCGCAATAATCTCAATTGCTGCGTGTTTCTTTGGAAACGTCGCTACGCGTGCACTCGCTGTATGGCAGGTTTATGTGCTCAAATCGTGCACTACTAATTTTCGTCTTCAGCGACGGTTTGGAATATCTTGGCCCAAGATATACACATTTCGCCATATCTTTCAATATTTCGTCATGTCTTGCTATGCGCGAAGAACGAAATATTCCGCTCCACATTATTAACCCATTGTGCAGGGTGGTTCGACGGTGTAACGAAAAAAAGAAATGATTATGGTCCCCTGCATGGGCTAATACAGGGTTTTGTGGTGTTCTAACATTGGTGTAAATTATTAACGCAAAAACGATTTTAATAAATGACTTTCCAAAAAGTGCAAAAATGTAGGTACAGCTGTCTATACAACATCAATCTGGTTTATCCTCGGATGAGGTACGTGGAATTAAGTGGGGGGAAGGGGATGGGTAGTTTGTGCCCTCACTCTATGTGTCGATTAATGAATTTACTGTAGTACTTATACAAGCATATTTTTCTGCAACAACGCAAATGAAAAATCCGAAATCAATAGTTAGTTTGCATTGCTAGGAACGCACACATAGAAGACGTAGGCGATCATATCCCTCCATTTCTTATAATCACGTGTCCCTCAACAGTTCTGTTGTGTCCTTTCCTAGCCAGGCTGCTACACCGTCAAGGATTTGTATTATTTTCGACATCTACTTCGTTTTCCCATAATATGTTGTCATTAAACGTGACAACAAGAAAGTAACTCGCGATGTTGCAGGTGGATCAATTGTCATTCGACCGACTCATCGCCTACGACGACCTCTGTTTCATCGATAGTGGCAACCCCGTGCGAGCTGAGTTCCTGCGGCTGTGGGTGGCCGCTGCCGGCGGTGCTTCCTACGTGGCCGTGGCCGCCAAGGACGGCCGTCTGACGGGCTGCGGCTGTCGGCGGCCTCGGAAACACGTTGTTGGGCCGTTGTACGCCGACAACGCCTCGGTGGCCGAAGTCCTTCTGCGGAGGTTGTGTGCCAACGTCGTTGGGGAGACAGTCGTCCTTGACTTCTTGTGAGCTTCAAACATCAAGAGTCACCAAGCAGGGGTTACGTTTTGGCCACAAAATATTGCTGTTTAATCTGAGATAAAAAGGTTTCTATGAATAAAAGCCAAGTGACCTTAGTTATAAAGTCCGCATGAAAACACAAATGAATTAAAACAAAATAATCGTACCCATATAGCTTTTTTTAAATGACAGAGGACGTTGTCTTACTCGTATCAGATTGGACTACAAAACTTAACAAATTGTAAATGGAACTCTTACAGGTAACGCTGCAGCAAAATGTGCTGTCAATCTTAGTAGGACGTGTATTGGTGTTATTCTTTTTGGGCAAACTAGTAAGTCCTTGGCAAGTTCTTGAGTTAAGTCAGTTGTCCGGCCATCATTGACGCTGTCTGCCACCGTGTGATTTTGTGAAAACCTTGCATTGTCAGCATTGTATGTCACGGGCGTTGCATCCAAACAATGTGTTTTTGCTCTTTTTATGTTGCGTAATAAGGTTGACCAACACTAACCGGGGAATGCCTCATTTTATTAGCTCATTAGCTTCGGACGTATCAGCAGAAGACGCTCGTTTTCTCTTGTGCTGGAAAGCGGAAATGAAACTGATGTTTGTTTTATCTGGAATAATAGAAAACTATGATTATTCTATACAGAAACAGCACAAAATTTGTGTAATTCATTCATTTTACTGTATTTATTTAAAGTGCTATTCTTTGAATTGTGAAGGTTCAGGGGTGAGTGGGCCATTGGCCCAGCGCTCCCTCAGATCTAGTGACCCAGGTCTCCCTCAGATCTATTGGACCAGCGCTCCCTCAGATCTAATGTACCAGAGCTTCCTCAGATATAGTGGCCCAGCGCTCCCTCAGATCTAATGGACCAGCGCTCACTCAGATCTAGTGGCCCAGCGCTCCCTCAGATCTAGTGGCCCAGCGCTCCCTCAGATCTAGCGGCCCAGCGTTCCCTCAGACCTAGTGGCCCACTCCTTCCTGCTGGGTGTTCTGGATAATACACGATCAAGTTCCTTTCTATATGAAATCTAACAACTGCTTCTAATAAAACATATTGTCATACTTACTTTATAAAGTAGGCAATTTATTTAGTCTAGATTTTTGATCATTAAATAATAATCACATCAGAACACTCGTGTGAAAATTCACTTTCCACGTGAAAATGACGTTATGTGGATTTCCACGATAGGTGCATAGTGTGAGGATGGTCTAAGTGATCCATGTGTCCTAAACTGGATTCCTAACAGTTACCTGTGGAGAAAAGATGCATGGCTCAATCCTCCCTGTGGCCCACTCCTCCCTATGGCCCACTCCTCCTGTGGACCACTTCTAAGTGTGGCCCACTACTCCGTTTGGCCCACTCATCCCTGTCGCCCATTCCTCCATGTGGCTGACTTCTCCCTGAAGCTCACTCCTCCCTGTCGCCCACTCCTCCCTGTCGCCCACTCCTCCATGTGGCTCACTCCTCCCTGTCGCCCACTCCTCCCTGTCGCCCACTCCTCCCTGTCGCCCACTTCTCACTAGTCTCTGCCTAAACAACAGTGATTGTCTTTACACCAGAAACAAGTGAAAACATCTTCTCGTGTTTCTAGTTCGCCGTCAGAAATACAGAAATCTGTGAGATTGGTTGGTTATTTATAAAATACACTATTTCCACGTTGTTTCCTCTTACATCCAATGTGCCTAGACGTGCATTTCTACATCACTCAGTAAATCGTCACATGTCCAGCTCGTGTGGTTGTTGCCCTCTCACACCGCGCTACGTTCCACTAACTAACACATGCTCGGCAAATTGTAATACTGCGGTGACACGTCGTTAACTAACATTATCTATCTAAAAAACATGTTATGATATTCGTTTGCATATCATTTACATAAAGACATTTCTCGTTCTTGAATGGCATTCATTTGCTTCACTGTCCCTGTTAATTGATTGCCGGGTTGTTTCCATACGTAGGTTCAAGAACCATGCGGCACTCACGACGACGGAAAAGTTGGGCTTTGTAAAAGTGTTTGACTTGGCTCGCATTTTATAGCTTAGGATGTGTAGTTTCTTGTGCAAAAATTTTGGTTTCACCAGAAAATTTCTTTAAACAAAAATATGTTTCACAGATGGTATCTCGCGAAATGGCAAATGTGATTTTACAAACTTTCCCAGACTTCAGAAACAAAACCATCTGATCAGACCTGGGGCCGAAGCACTCGTGTACTAATGTACTCATGTACTCGAGTACATTTTTTAAATACTCGTATTCATACTCGTACTCGTAGAAATTATGGTCAAGTACTCGTACTCGTACTTGCGTTCAATGTACTCAGGTTTTACGAGTACATCAATACTTTTTCAATATGATATTGTGAAAATTATTTTATTTATTTTTTATCAAATCATTAACAACTACAACAATAACTTAAAAAAGTATGGTAGCAAATTGTATTACCTGCATATGTATCAAATTAACCAATTTTTTAAGTTCTTGCATGCATCTCAGCTGAGTTATATATGTTTTCTAATGCTGGGTCATTAAAAACACTTTTATTATATCAATTCTATTGCAATAACCATGATATTAATTGCAATGTAATACTACTAGCCCCTGATTTGTATTAATTGTTACATTTAGTAAATGTGGTTTAATTTTTTCTTGGTATTGATGAGTTTTCACAAATTCATGCCGTGGATAATTTTTCTGCACATTGAATGCACTGAAGCCACAAAGGCTTCGCTTCAAGAGGCAGCATCTTTTGATTCTTTTTCCAGTCAGAAACCCCTAGTTCATATCCATAGTTGTACTAGTTACAAGTCCAGGCCATAAGTTTATTTAATTAAGCCAGGAAGTCCAGTAAGCCCATAATGAAAGGGTCATTCATCAGTTAGCCATAAAATGCCTTTGTTGCTCTCACAAGTAACAGTGCTAATTATTGCTAACTGAGTCATCTGAAGAAGAAAGTGGTGACTCAAGTCAGACAGCCTGCACCAGTAATGTCTGGTGCCAATTTGTAGTGTGGTTAAAGTACAAAGGGGATATTGAGCCCTGGACATTGTAGTAATTTTTTCTCGTATATTTAACACATTTTAATTATTCCTACTTTTATGACAAGACTAGCTTGCCATACATCTACCACAAAAAAGGCTATTATTGTCACGTGGCCAAGAACGAGACACGCATCAGCAGACGCTCAATAATAATGTCTGGTAAGCATGCAAAGTCGGTTTATACCAAGGTATGTATATCATAAACATGTTCCATGTTATATTATATATCAACATATATTTTGCTCAGACAAGACTCTGTATCGTTATTGTCATAAACAGACGCTGTGACGTCTCTAACGCGATATCAAGCGAGATTTCAATGGGTCGAAAACTGGCGTGGGTCGAAAACGGCACCGGTTACTACACATGAAAGAAAGTATTTACTACGGCATTAATTCAGAACTAGAATCAACTACTTGTTGTAGTTACATGACAGAAAGTAATTACAATTACCCTAACCCTAAACAAATGTTAATCCATTGAGTATGAACAAAGTATTAGCAAAGTTGATTTTGAGTGAAATACTTACGAATACACATCCAACGGACAATGACTACTGATCTATACATAAATTATATATAGATCAGTGGCAATGACGCATTTCACAGACACCACCCAATGCCGGAAGTCACTTCGCGATGTCGATTTACGACAAATAACATTTGTCAAAGTAATCAAACTACACATTATTAATTAAACACACATTATACAAATTAATTAAACATATGTTTTCAGCAAACGTCAGTACGCGCATCACTTTCAACTTTATATTCTGAGTATTTAGCGAATGTCGCAATTTTTGCGAAACGAACGCCAAGTCGAAGCCGAAGACACCAAGTCGGAGGCCAAGATTGTCAACAGACACAAAAACGCATATTTCTTAATTTACACATTATTATAAAACATTGTACATTACTTCGAAGCATATTACACAATGAACACGGAACGGTGACCCCTCATTCAATATATAGCAGGAATATTAAGTTATAAGCATTTTTACCGGTCTGCCGTACGTGACAAATTTGGCACTTCAAAATATACAAGGCTCTGGAAAAACATGCTCAAAATCACAGAAAGTTTTATTTATTTTGGAAATAATTACACATGATATTTCATTTTCGGCTAAACTGTGTCCACTATCAATGATTATGGTAAACTAAAACGTATTAGTTGTGAAATATAACACATCAAAACTAAGCAGACCGGCTATATATATGTATATATATATATATATATATATATATATATATATATATATATATATATATATATATATATATATATATATATATATATATATATATATATATATATATATATATATATATATATATATATATATATATATATATATATATATATATATATATATATATATATATATATATATATATATATATATATATATATATATATGTATATATATATATATATATATAACAACTTCGAATGCAAGTGTGGTTAAATTAAACGCGTAGCAGCTTAAGTCTCGTTTTCATATAGTTTCGTCATACGCATGCGCACTACAAGCAAGCCGATGAAGCCAGCAACGGGTGGATTCGCACGGTGCATGGCAGAAGTCTCAACGTACTCTGCGGATGTTTTTTTTCGGCATGGACCTGTCACTCTAGTTAGCTGAGTACTGCGGGGCAACCGACATGCTTTCCCAACGTCGAACAGATGTTCTCCGCTGGACACAGCGCATATTGGTCCTGAAAGTATAATCTACTCCTGCGCAAGGTAGACATAATCCTCTGCGCAGGCAACACCGTAACCCGTTTAATGTTTTGTGAAGTCTCACGACGACGGGGTACCACGGCGCTGGCAGGCCTGAAAAGCAGGAAGCTGGTAGTGGGATCCCCGTACGAGAGCGGACTGGGAGTGGTGGTCGCACACTTGTCGAAAAAGACGGCAGTGTGAGGTCCTTCCCGACTGACCAAGCAGCGCTATTTAGGGATGCCCCGCCTGCTCCAATCCGGGGACGCCCCATGAAAACGCGGGATAAAAAAGGCTCGTTCGACTAACTCCTGACTGGCACACCACAGTCAGTGGGACTCTACTATATGTGGTCGAAAAACACAAAAAAAAGACAGACACTTACTATTGGAAGCTGGAAGCAGAAATACGACAAAAGAACGGTTTTACGTGGAGCTGTGCCGCGCGCTGAAAGCCGTGTCAACGACGGACAAACTTATTGTTCTCGGAGACTTGAACGCGCGCATCGACAGCGATCATGATACTTGGGACAGAGTGTTGGGAAGGTTTGGACGAGGCAACTGCAATGCTAATGGATAATTGCTTCTCTCTTTGCGCAGACTTTGACCTCGCTATCACAAACAGCTACTTCAATATACCCGACAAGTGGTTTTACACCTGGCAACATCCGAGATCAAAACGTTGGCACTTGCTAGATTATTTGTTGACAAGACACAGCAACCTACCAGACGTCTGCATTACACGAGCATTGAGGGGCGCTGATTTCTCAACGGACCACAATCTTATCCGATGCATCTTCAGGATGGACGTGAACATAACGCGAAGACGACAAGCGGCAAAACCGAAGCGAAGGCTGAATGTCGCAAAGCTGCATACGACAACCGGTACAGCTGATCTATGCAACTCTATGCAATGTGCTTTTGCGACGTATTCGACCAATGCCGAGAAGTCGATAAACGACGACAGGGAGTCCTTCCGCTCTGCCGCCTACACTGCTGCCGCTGAATCTCTTGGCTACCGCGACGTGTAAACGCAGGTTGGTTTGATTACAACGATCCAGAGATAGAAATACTTCTTGGAGATAACCGCGCTGCACTTCGGGAACGTCTTAGCAACCCTCAGTCGCAAGCTGCGATACAACATCATGCACAAATCAAGTCGAAGCTTCAGCGCTAACTACACATGGAAGACAGCTGGTGGGACGCGAAAGCTGACGAAATGCAAGCCGTTTCTGACCGAAGTGACTCCAGGGGAGTCTTTCAGCCGCTAAAAAGTATTTACGGGCTGCACAGACCAACAAGCAGCCCCATCCTGACCGCTGATGGAAATCCTCCAGCAAACCGGACTTCCTGAGCCGCTGGAAGGAATACTACGCGACGCTGCTAAACCGACCCTTCGAAATCGATGACCAAATCCTAGAGTCAATCCAACAGTGCCCCATCCGAGATGAGTTGAATGAATTTCCGACAAAACGAGAGATCGCGTCTACTGCAAACAATAAAGCAGCCGGATTAGACGGGATCCCGACTGAGGTGTACAAACACGTAGGTGACACCCTCATTGCCAATCTGCTCGACAGATACAGACGTTACGGGGAGTCTGGTGAACTATCACAGGACTTCAAAGATGCGCTGATTGCGAACATCTATAAACGTAAAGGAGATCGACAGGACTGCGGTGACTGTCGCGTAATTTCGCTGCTGGCCATTGCAAGCAAATTCTGGTCCAGCGACTGCTGGTCTTTCCAAATGATGTCCTTCCAGAAGCACAGTGCGGATTTCGTTCATCACGCAGCATCACGAACAGAACAAGCTGCTTTACATCGCATTCGTCGATTTTTTTTCAAAAGCGTTCGACTCGATCAGTCGCCCTTGTCTCTGGCGACTGACCAGAAACAAGGGCGACTGATCGATTGACTGCCCTGACAAGTTCATTCACAGGTGATGATTGACGGTGAGATGACGGATGCATTATCTGTCGCCCACGGAGTTAAACAAGGCTGCGTTCTGTCGTTGACACTGTTCACTCTCTTCTTGGT
Organism: Lamellibrachia satsuma; assembly: GCA_033239005.1. Taxonomy (NCBI): domain Eukaryota; kingdom Metazoa; phylum Annelida; class Polychaeta; order Sabellida; family Siboglinidae; genus Lamellibrachia; species Lamellibrachia satsuma. Next base: position 903,083 of record BSQZ01000063.1, on the reverse strand, counting down.
GCAGTGCTCGAAGTTTCAAATCGTGACACCATCAAAGGCATTTACATAACGACACGCTCCGACAGAAGGCTTTTTAATGTGTCCCGCCTCAAAGCGAAGACGTAGGTACGACAACTGTGCGTTCGGGACCTTCTATACGTTCACGATACAGGCTTTGTGTCACATTCTGAGGTTGATCTGCAAACGATAGGTTTGCCGCTGCTTCTGCATCTTTTGGACTCTCTATCAGTGTTCGAAAAACTGAGGTCTTGCATCAACCCGCTCCCGGGACACCGTACACAGCACCGACGGTCTTGCTCAATGGTACGCCACTTAATGTCGCTACAACCTTTAAATACCTTGGGAACACCATCACAAATGACTACATCCTCGACAAAGAATTGTCGGATCGATTTCAGTCGGTCTCTGCCGCGTTCGGGCGACTACGCGAACGATTATGGAACAAGCACAACATCAAACTTGTAACTAAAATGCAAGTTCTATCGTGTTATCATCCCATCATGTCTTCTGTACAGTTCAGATACATACACGCTGTATAGACGTCATATTCAGCGATTGTCACAGATACACCTACGCCACTTACGAGCCATCCTCGGAATCAGGTGGTCAGACCGAGTGATCAACAACGAAGTACTGCAACGTGCCGATATGCCGCGCATCGAGGCAGTGCTTCTAAGCCGGCAACTTCCTTGGACCGGCCACGTTGTACGGATGAATGAAGACCGACTGCATAAGGCAGTTCTATGCGACGATCTATGGCAGGCAAAGCGAAATGTTGGTAGACCACACTTACGCTACATGGACTGCACAAAGCGACACCTCTACGCCGCCGATATCAAAAAGAGGCACTGGGAGGAGATGGCGCACGATCCCAGTGCGTGGCGCACGGCAGTCAAAAAAGGAGCGGCAAAAGCCGAAACCAAAAGAGGTGTGTATAATTAGTTTAACGTTTGTTGTTGCAGCTGCAATGGTGAAATTGTTCTGAGTGTCATGCTGTGTTATTAATGATGGAGGTTATTCAGGCACACCTTCTCACACCTACACTGCATGCACACAGATACTCGTGGGGGGAGCACTGCTTGTCACCTTCTCGTGGTTCCTACTGTAGATCGCGACAGCAATCTTTGCTGTCGTGTGAACTAAGAATAGCGCGCACTGACACTAACCTGTAAGCCGTGAATACTTGGTTTGTTTTATTCTGAGGGGCTTGGTGCTAGGCGAAGTCATATCGAATGCCGAGAGGGTAGGTGCACGGTTTCGTTACCTTAACATGTCTAAAGGGAAGTTGCGTCAACTAAATATTCGACTGCTGTATTATTTACAAAGCATGCCGTTTAAAAGCCTGCTTGTTATGAAAGAAACACATATTTGGCTCAGTTGCGTTATTGACAGTTGCTGTCCAACTGGAGCTTGCTGTTGTTACCGCTTAACTGCAGCGGGAATATCTTCATGTCTTTGGGCCGGTCTAGAACAGAACCTCCTCTACTGTCTCTGGCATTTCTCTCTGAAGCCTACAAACGGTTGGTTAGTGCAACAAGGTAATGATCATGATGGATTACAGACTTCCTGATACGCTCCCATTGTTGTTTAACGTTTTTTTCAATTGCATAGCAGTTTCGTAAGTTAACATGATGAATCAAAACCTTAGAAATGTCGAATATTATATTATATAACATAGTAGCTGTCACACTATGATGGGACAATACTACCCCAATAAGTGAATTGACATGGACAGTGCATTGTCTCGCATTTTTGATTGCACATAACCATACTTGCCACTTTCCGTGTTCAAAATGTTCTGGCATCGATACCCACCTGATCGCACTAGATGTTTCCAGATGGGCTTCAGCATAGCGAAGGTCTGGCTTGCCTTCCTGGTTCTAGCCATGGCATCTGTTGTGATTTTGCTTCCCAGATATGCAAATTCCTGAACCTATTCCAAAGCATCACTGTTGTTTATGGTGATGGGGTTGCATGAAGGAAATATGTGGAGGACACTACATTTCTGGGGATGGAACTCCATTTCCCATGTTTCTTCCCACTTGGCCAATTTGTTTACAACGTTTTTTTCATTGTACTTGCTAAGGAAATCTGCTCCTACGTTTTCCTTGCCTGGGATAGCTACGATACGGAATCGATACGGCTGTAGCTTTAACGCCCATCGGATCAATCTGAGATTGGATAATCGGGCTGCCGTCGCATAGTTAGGGATGAACTTACGGTAATAACCTGCTAGACCAAGAAATGAACGAACTTGGATCCCGTATTCGCTCTACCTTGTCTTCTTGAGTCATGGGTTGACCTTCCTCTATTTGATGACCTAAACATTCGATCTTTGGATACCCAAAGCAACACTTCATAAGTTTGACCGTGATGTCTGCCTCACAAAGTCGATAGAACACCTCGCGGAGTGCATCTTGATGTTCTGGTCATGTTTGGGTGTGAATTACGACATCGTCTAAGTAATTGTCTACCCCGTTAGTCCCCAGTAGAAGCGTACGCATCATCCTGCCGTACTATGCGCCTGCATTGACCAGGCCAAAGGGCATACGCCAGAACTGAAACAACCCAGAAGGGGTTGAAAAGCAGTCTTCTCGACATCTTCGGCGTGCATCGCAATTTGCCAATAACATTTACTCCAATCTAGCTTGCTAATAAGACAATCCTTCGTTAAGGACTCGACTAAGGCTTCGGGGTCGGGCATGGGTTCCGCATCGAACGTGGTAGCACGGTTTAATTTGCGGAAATCAACCACGGGTCGATTTGTTCCATCTTTCTTTCGAACTGGTAGGAGAGGGAAACAATAGGGGGACGTTGTAGGTTCGATTACTTTCTACTGCAACATCTGGTCTACTTCCGCCACTACGTCTGATATACGGAATCGGACATGGTTTTACTCGAATGGGCTTACTGGTGTCTAACTTGATGGAATGTTCCACCAAACTAGTACATCCCGGTGTATCGGTTAAGATTTCTCCAAATTCTTTGACCAAACATCATACCTGGGACACTTGGACCGGGTTAAGTTCGAAATCCTGGGACACATCCTGGTCACTCTCCTCCTGTTTCTCTAACAGGGATCGAACCTCTAATGGGGGATTATCCTCTGGATCTAGGATGGCGGCCATGGCCGCAATCTCCTCGGTCCTTACCAAATATCTGTTCAGCATGTTTACGTGGAAGAGTCGGAGGTTGTTCTCTACGCGGATCTGATAGTCTGTTACCCCTACCGTCTTTGTTTTTTCTAGATTTCGAATCTCCCAATTGAGGACCTTGTGCTTTAACGAAGCATGCTTTTAAGGTGGGATCTTCCCTTTAGGCTGTGCGAAAAGAATCAGCCGACACATTAAGGGAACCTGCTCCGGGAACGGAAAGGAGTCGCCTAGCTTTCTCACGTTTCTACCGCACAAGCGATCTCGGCCTCAGGTACAACGCCTTTTCTATCATCGTTTCGCTATCTGCGATTTCGGATGGCGTCTCATGAATTATCGGGTCAGATTGTACCTCTAATTCCCCTCGAATATTGGCATGCACTCCCTCAACATTTCTAATGATCACATCGCAGATAGGATTGTCAATACATAGGACATCGATACTGTACCGAGCTACTGGTACCTATATAGCCGAACGATTGATCATGACTAGAATCTTCTTCTTACCAGTGAACTAATCAGGACGGATCAAATCCCGCCTAACTACAACGCCGCTGCATCCAGTATCCCTAAGTACATTCACTGGACTCTTATTCAGATGACCCTGTACCACCGGTAAGTTGAGAGGGACGTGGCTACACAGGCACCCTGCCACTGAAGACCTACATCCACAATTCATGAGTGCTTCATTGCTACATTGGTGATCAACTTTCTCAACTGCTATGCAAGAATTGCCAGCTACATGTCTTGAGCCCCACGGCTTTCCAATGGGAGACTGCGTGGTTTCCCAGTGGGACACTTCACAGCCTTGTGGCCTGTCTGGGACACGAGAAACATCTCATGGGTTAAAGGTGACGAGAAATTAGGTTTACTAAACCCAGAGTCCCTACAAGTGTGAAGGGACGACTTCCCCGTGGATCTTGAATAGTGACTAGGACAGGATTTATCCTGTCTATAATTCCTCTTAATGTTCTCCTTTATACCTACGGCCGGACGAGACGCGACATAAACGTCTGCCAATTCTTTTATGGCCTCCATGTTCGAGGGAGAACGCTCCCTAATGAACACGGCTAGTTCGCGAGGACAGGAATACAATAATTGCTCGTGCATAAACAATTCCTTCAACTCTTCAAAGGTTTTCCCTATACCGACTAACGTTATCCATTGACTCAAACGATGATCTAGTCTACTGAGATATTGGGACGCAGTTTCATCTACCCCCTGTTAACATTTGTAAAACTTCCCCTGTAGTCCTCTGCTGTTAAGAGAAACTTAGCCAAGATGGCTTGTTTAAGTTTGGAATAATCCTTCATGTATCCAATGGGGAGGCGGGAGTGTACTTCTAACGCTCGGCCCGTTAAAATACTGCTTAATACGAAAGCACAATCCCCTTTTCCCATCCTTCATTTTCTGCATATCTTTCAAAAAGGGGGCAGATAAGCATCGATACCGTCTTCTGATTCGCAAGAACTCGGGAAGTTTGGGCGTCTTTATTCCTAATCTAGAATTATCCAGACTACGAGTTGAATTATCTAACCCCTTAGCCTTAGCCTTATTGGCTTCCAAATGCAATGTTGCCATCTCCTTCTCGTGCAACATCTCCTACAATCTCATCTTCTGTTCCATCTCTTCCTTAGCGCGCTGGCGCTCCAACGCTCTCTTCTCGCCCTGTATAACGGCTTCTACTTCCTCCTTAGCGCGCTGTTGCTCCTGTCAAACAAACTCCTGGAGCCCTTTACCTTCTAATTTCAACTTCTCACCTATTTGTATAAGTTGCTGAAACTCTACAATGAAGGAACAAATAATCAGTATATCATATTACTAACTATCTACGTAATATTTATGGAAATAATCTAGAGGGACCTATCTGTCTACCTCCCACAAACCACTCGGCCAACACGGGACCGTATACAAAGATCACAAAGATCCCAACGAAGAGCCCCCAGTTGTCACCATTTTTTTAGTATTGGCGGCGGAGAACAAAGTGACTGGCTCGTGACAACAGCACAGGTGCATCAATGTAGGGTAGAACATAAACACAACATAGAACCGTGGATAATAATGGAGAATCGAATTGGAATCTCGTTTATTTAATATGAAACAAAATAAATAGCGTTGTAATAATATGAAGACAAACCGAAGTCGTGGTTAACTTGCAACGAACATGATTATGTTTATTGAAGCACGCCGCTTCGTACACTCGAGTTTCTCGCAACACTCCCGTCCTGTTTACTCCAAGTCCGTAGTATGTTTTATTGTCCAAAGTAATATACTGTAGTCCAGAACATTACAGGCGTATAGTAATAAATCACACAGTTAACATCTCACCCACTTGGCAGTACGAATCCTGTATCGGGGCATAGTTCAACGAAATGTCACAGTTCCGTGAATCCACGGAAGAATGCACTGATATGTTATCACGGTGATGATATGCCGGGGTGTGTTCCACTACGGTACCTCCTCAATATATGGTACCAACCTTACTGTCGGATCGGATCGGCTTGTCCACCAAGCGAGGCAGCAACGAACGTACTGACGAACGACGCCACGGCGTCACACGTATGCTGTCAGGGGTAATGGCAGCGGACGTGACGGCGTTACACGTATGCAGTCAGGAGTGATGACAGTGGACGTGATGGCGTTACAAGTATGCAGTCAGGAGTGATGACAGTGGACGTGATGGCGTTACAAGTATGCAGTCAGGAGTGATGACAGCGGACGTGATGGCGTTACACGTATGCAGTCAGGCGTGATGATAAGAAGATGTCACGCGTGGCATTGTTGAACAGTAATACAACGAATGTGAATTCACCAAGGCGTGGTTCACGCCCCGATAATGTGCATATGGCGACGAATACCGGTGGCACTGCTGAATTAGGATTGACAGGATACGTAATGTTTAGGAGAGATCGAACAGGAAGAAGGGGAGGGGAGTTATTTTATATGTTAAAGAATCTATTCAGGCTTATGAAATAAAATTAGAAAGTGAAGTAGATTACGATGAAGCTGTTTGGTGCAAAATAGTTTCAGGAAATTCAAAATTAACTATTGGATTAATTTACCGAAGTCCAAACATAAACGAAGAGGATAACACAAAAATACAAAATGCTATAAAGGAAGTTAGTAAAGGGGAATGTATCATAATGGGGGATTTTAACCATGGACACATACAATGTGTAGAGGGGGTGATGACCAAAAATTTTTATTTTTAATTCAGGAGAGCTTCCTTACTCAGCATGTGCTAGAACCAACCAGGGGAGAAAATGTATTAGATATAGTTTTATCATCACAAAAAGAATTAGTGGACAATGCAAAAATACATGAACCATTGGGTATCAGTGACCACAATCAAATACATTTTGACATCAATGTAAAATCAGAAAGTAAAAATAAAAAAGCGTATAGGAGAAACTTCCACAAAGGTAACTATAAAGATATGAGAAAATAGTTAGCAAAGCTAGATTGGAATAACATGCTGATGAATAAGACCGCAATTGAATGTTGGAATGTTCTAAAATATGAAATTGAGAGTATCATCGATAAATTTGTTCCCTTGAAAAACAAGGAGCGCGGTCTAAAAAGAAACACTTGTCAAAAGAAGCTATTAGAAAAATAGTGTTTAAGCAAACTATGTGCTGGGTTTATAAGCGTACCAGAAAGGATGAAGACTATGCAAATTACAAAGCGGCATTTAACCTAGCTACAACTGAAATTAGAAAATCTAAAAGAACCTTTGAAAAAAATTGGCAGGTAATATAAAAAATAACAGCAAGAGTTCCTATGCTTATGTAAGGAGTAAACAGAATGTTCGAGATAAAGTCGGACCACTGGAAGACAACAGGGAAAACATAATTTCAGAGGGGTTTAAAATGGCAGTGGTCCTGAATGAGTATTTCAGCTCAGTATTTACCACATAAGATATCAGCTCACTTCCAGTTCCATTTACTAAATTTGAAGGAAATAAATCAGAACATTTAGGGCAGTTATTTGTAACTCCTGTAATGATAGCAAACAAAATTAAGAAGATGAAAGATAATAAATCAACGGGAGATACCACCAAAACTGCTTAAAGAATTTGTTGAGCAAATTAGTACACCACTTACAAAATTGTTTAACTTGTCACTAGAAGAAGGAATAGTTCCTTCAGAATGGAAAGAAGCAAACATTACGCCACTATTTAAGAAGGGATCGAGGAACAAGCCAGAAAATCACAGACCAGTTGTATGTAAATTACTCGAAACATTAATTAGAGACCACATGGTGGAATTCCTTGTAAAACATAATTTAATAAATACTCAAATCTCAACATGGGTTCCTAAAAGCTAGGTCATGTCTAACCAATCTCTTGTGTTTTTTTGAAGAAATTACAAAGTGGGTACATGACGGATTTTCATAAAGCTTTCAATAAAGTGCCACACCAAAGATTGATACTTAACCTAAAAGCCCATGGCATAGGTAATGATGTAATCAACTGGATAGAAAAGTGGCTTACACACAGAAGACAGAGAGTAATAGTAGACGGTGAGATTTCAAACTGGAAATCGGTTTTGAGTGCGTTTTTGAGTTGAGTACCACAAGGATCAGTATTAGGCCCTATACTGTTTTTAATATATATGAATGATCTAGAAGATGACATATCTAGCAAAATACTCAAATTTGCAGATGACACAAAAGTATTCAGAAAGGTTACAAATGATACAGATAAACAAAGTTTACAGGATGATCTAGATAAATTAGTTAAATGGTCAGAAAAATGGCAAATGTTATTCAATTTTGGGAAGTGCAAATGTATACACATAGGACATGGAAACATGGACGAAGAATATAAAATGGGGGATGCTGTACTAGGTAGAACCACACAAGAAAAGGACTTAGGAGTAACATTTAGTGCTGACATGAAAGTTTCAGAGCAATGTGAGATTGCTGCTTCAAAAGGAAATCAAATTCTAGGGCTAATTAGGAGAACTATCATGTATAAGGAGAAACAGCTAATTGTACCCCTGTACAAAGCAATAGTTAGACCACATTTGGAATATTGTATTCAAGCATGGAGGTTTCAGGATTCCAGAATTGAGAGACCTTAGTTACGAAAGTCGCTTATTACAATGTGGTTTGACAACACTAGAGACCAGGAGACTAAGAGGAGACCAAATAGAAGTATTTAAAATAGTGAACGGTTATGGGGATGTTGATAGGAATATGTTCTTCAAACTTAAAGAAGGCAGTAGAACCAGAGGGCACAAAGCAGCATTGGTTAAGGAACAGTGTAGGTTGGACATGAGAAAGTACTCTTTTTCACAGAGGGTGATAAATGAATGGAACAAACTGTCAAATGATTGTGTTAATGCTAGTAGTGTGAATATGTTTAAACATAGAATTGACAGATATTTGATAAGGGTGGGCTACACATAGATGAGAAAATTGTTGGACTCTCGATACGCCAATGGCTTCCTTGTCCACTTTGCCATCTGGAACTTGTTGTTTGGGATGGCAATCTTGTTAAATCTTGTTAAATCACTTATCAGGCCTGAGGCTCCGTCAAGTGAAATTAGTCTAGATGTCTCGGAGACAAGAGTACTACGCAACCTTGCAGCACCGCACAAATTAATCGTCTGCGTCTTCGTGCACATTCAAGATTTAACAAGATTTAACAAGATTTGCCATCCAAGCCAAAGGCCCAGATGGCAAGTGGACAAGGAAGCCATTGGCTTATCGAGAGTCCAACAATGTTCACCTACTTATAACCCGCCCTCCTGATATATGTGTCAACCTTGTTTTTAAACATATTCACGCTGCTAGCAGTTACACAATCTGTAGACAATTTGTTCCATTCATTTATTGTCCTCTGTGAGAACGAGTGCTTCCTGATGTCCAATCTACATTGATCCTTTACTAATTTTACCTCATGTCCTCACAATAACTAAGGTCTCTAAGTTCTGGAATCATTTTAGTTGCTCTCCTTTGTATGCGTTCAAGCGTATCTATATCCTTCTTACGATATGGTCTCCATGCTTGTATACAGTATTCTAAATGAGGTCTAACTATTGCTTTATAAAGAGGTATAATTAACTTTTTTCCCTTGTATGTTATGTTTCTTCTAATCAATCCAAGAATTTGATTACCCTTTGAAGCTGCAATACCACACTGCTCTGAAACTTTCATATCAGCGCTTATTGTAACTCCTAAGTCATTTTCTTTCTAGCAATCTTTGATGTGGCACTTTGTCAAAAGCTTTCTGAAAATCTAAGTAGATAATATCTACTGGCGATCCCACGTCTATCCACTTAGTGATTTCTTCCAAAAAACATAACATATTTGTTAAGCATGACCTCGCTTTAAGGAATCCATGTTGAGATGAATTTAATAATTTATGCTTAACGAGGAAGTCCACCATATGGTCTTTAATTAACCTTTCTAATAATTTACAAATCACTGACGTTAAACTCACTGGTCTGTAATTCTCTGACTTATTTCTCGAACCCTTTTTAAATAATGGTATGATGTTTGCTTCTTTCCATTCAAACGGAACAACTCCCTCTTTTAATGACAAGTTGAATACTCTTGCAAGTGGTATGCTGATTTGATCTACTGTTTCCATTAGTAATTTTGGAGGAATCCCATCCACTCCCGGTGATTTGTTATTCTTCATTGCCTTTATTTTCTTAGCTACCAATTCTGGAGTTACAACTAACGGTCCTAAATATTCAGATTTAGCCCCCTGAAATTTAGCATCAGCAACTGGTAATGAACTAATATCTTCTTTGGTAAACACTGAACTGAAGTAACCATTTAGGTCTTCCGCCATTAAAAACCCCTGTGATATTATATTTCCAGCACTGTCTTCTAGAGGTCCAACCTTGTCTTGTACGTTTTGTTTACTCCTGACATATGCATAAAAACTCTTGCTGTCATTTTTTATGTTACATGCCAGTTTTTGCTCTTAGCTTCTTTTAGATTGTCTGATTTCAGTTGTAGCTGCATTAAGTGCCTCTTTGTATTTTGCATAGTCTTCTTCCTTTCTGGTACGCCTATAAACACTCCACATAGTTTGTTTTAGCATTATTTTTCTAATTGCCTCTTTTGACAAGTGTTTCTTTCTACACCGTTTTCCTTGTTTTCGGAAGGGAACAAATTTATCGATGATACTCCCAATTTCATATTTTAGAATATTCCAACATTCAATTGCGGTCTTATTCATCAGCATGTTATTCCAATCTAGCTGTGCTAAGTATTTTCTCATATCTTTGTAGTTACCTTTGTGGAAGTTTCTCTTGTACGTTTTCTTATTTTTACCTTCTGATTTTACATTGATGTCAAAATGTATTTGATTATGGTCACTATTACCCAATGGTTCAAATATTTTTACATTGTCCACTAATTCTTTTTGTGATGACAAAACTATATCTAATACATTTTCTCCCATGGTTGGTTCTAGTACGTGCTGAGTAAGAAATCTATCCTGGATTAAACATAGAAATTGTTGATCCTCAATCCCTGTGCTCTCTAGAGAATTCCATTGTATGTGTCCATGGTTAAAATCTCCCATTATGATACATTCCCCTTTACTAACTTCCTTTATAGCGTTTTTTATTTTTGTGTTGTCCTCTTCGTTTATGTTTGGACTTCGGTAAACTAATCCAATAGTTAATTTTGAATTTCCTGAAACAATTTTGCACCAAACAGCTTCATCGCAATCTGCTTCCCTTTCTAGTTTTATTTCATAAGCCTGAATAGATTCTTTAACATATAAAATAACTCCCCCGCCCCTTCTTCCTATTCGATCTTTCCTAAACATTACGTATCCTGTCAGTCCTAATTCAGCATCTGTTATATCTATGTTGGCCCACGATTCAGTTATACCAATTATGTGAGGGTCAATATCTTCTACCATAATGTTTAATTCGTTTTTCTTATTTACTATGCTCCTTGCATTTAAACATACGCATCTATAACCTTTTTCAGGGATGTTTTTCGGATGATTTGATATTGGTTTATCTGTGCTAGTGGCCTCTTGTTCTGCTTGAGACACCTCTAGGTAACCCCCCTGCACTTCTAGTTTAAAGAATGCTTACTTCCAAAAATATTTGTCATTGTACCCAAGTCGCTATCTACTGCTGCTGAAAGTTTGTCCGCGAATACTGCCGCCCCCTTTCCACTTAAATGAAGCCCATCCTTCATGTACATATCTGCCCTCCCAACAAAACTTCCCCATAAATCCACAAATCCAACTTCCTCTTCCCTACACAGCCTCTGGACTAACATGTTAATTGCCATCCCCCGACAATTTCGATATTTGTGACCCCTCCTGCCCATTACAGGTAAAATCCCTGACAGTATTACCTGCTCAACCCGCGTCTGTTTTAGTGTTCTGACCAACTGCCTATATTTCCTAACTATGGCAGTTGTACCCTCCCTCTCTACGTTATTTGTCCCTACGTGTACTAAAACAGATCCACCCTTACCCGAGCTTACGATGTTTTTTACCCTCTCAGAAATCGCCTCTATTTTGGCTCCAGGCAAGCAGACCACCACATCATCTCCCTTGTTTAAGACTCTGTCGGTCTTCCTAACTATCGAATCCCCCACAAACACCCTCGCTCTCTTCCTCACCCCCTCTATCACTGCTGCAGAATAACTCTTCCTTTCGGTCCCCTCCATCACATTCTGTCCTGACCCCTTCCCTCCTGTCTCCCCCACTTCCCACTCCTTTGCTCTTGTCTCTCCCACTCCCCTCTCCTTCACTCCGGTTGTTTTCCCTTCCGTCTCCCCCACTCCCTTCTCCTTCCCTCCTGTCTCCCCTACTCCCCTCTCCTTCACTCCGGTTGTTTTCCCTCCTGTCTCCCCCACTCCCTTCTCCTTCCCTCCTGTCTCCGCTACTCCCCTCTCCTTCACTCCGGTTGTCTTCCCTCCCGTCTCCCCCACTCCCTTCTCCTTCCCTCCTGTCTCCCCTACTCCCCTCTCCTTCACTCTGGTTGTCTTCCCTCCCGTTCCTTTCCTTTCCGTCTCCTTACGTCCTGTCTCCCTATGACCTGTCACCTTCCCTCCTCTCAGCTTCCTCCCAGGCTGAGGTGAGCTCTCCCTAGCACCTCTTGTGTCTTTCCCCACTTTATCGTCTACAGTTCCCCCACCGGAACTACTGGCACAACTCCTCTGTTCCCTTCCCACCATTGCCACAACGAGCAGCCTCAGCTCTTCCAACTCCACCTCTAGTTCCTTCATCCTTGCGCATCCCCTACACTCAAAACTAAAACTATCTGCCTGGACCTCAGCCCAGGACTTCTCGCACCCAGACATTCGTTAAATACTACGGCGGCCATATTGTGCCGGAAGTCTAACTAACCAATAGCAGAGCTTAGTGCAACCTAAGCCATCCCTAGGATTGCGGCATCACGTTCCTAGGACTTCGTGGTGAGGCCCTATACAAAACTTCAGTTCTAGAATAGTCACGTTATATAACAAACAATCTTCAGATGCCCAAAACAAACTCAAATTATATCTATTTCTTATCAATTTAATTTCTCTATAATATCTGCATTGAGGCTGTAACAACGCTATTGATTGTATTAGTTGACTTATACAGCTTAATGCGTTATATTAATAAAACGAATATTCCGAACTGTCTAGCATCTGTCAAAGGCTTGGGTTCGTTTATCGCATCTTGCTTGCTTGCAGAACAACAACTCACTCGTTCATGCATTAAAATTCAATTAGTCATACCTTAGTCACTAGGTGGCACCTTTGCATTGTGCAGATATCACTCCCTGCCGTGCGTTGTGTGGCAGCACAATTTGCGTAGACTACCGTACGCTACGGTAGTCTACGTTACAAAGGGGTAAAACATAATCCATACTCATTCTCACAAACCACCGAGGAGGACATACGAATCAGAAAAATGCCTTGCGTGGGCTGCCGCAAACAAGATGAAGAAAATATGGAAATCAAATATCTCAAGGAACGTCTCTTGGTGGCAACTGTGGAATCAGTACTCCTGTGTGGGTCGGAGGCCTGGACATTGACCAAATCTCTGGAAAAACAGTTGAATAGCTGCTACACTAGAATACTGCGGATGGTGTTCAACGTTCACCGGAAAGAGCACGTGACTAATGAAGAGCTGTGTGGAACAATGATGAGGGCAGGAAGCGATTTGCTGGGCACAACATAAGGCAAGTGGGGACACCACTGTGAAAACTAATACGCTGAGAGTCGATGCACAGACGCGCTTCAAGGGGACGGCCCGCGCCCGAGGTCCTAAAACCGGATGCTGGTGTGACAGATACAGGGGAGTTAACTGCATGTATGAGGGAGTGAGCTGAATGGCGAGCCATTAACGCAGCAATGACTTAAATTAGAAAATCTAAACGAAGCTATCAGGAGTAAACAAAACGTACGAGACAAGGTTAGACCTCCAGAAGACAGTGCTGAAAATATAATATCACATGGTTGTTTTAATGGCGGAAGACCTAAATAGATACTTCCATTCAGTGTTTATCAAAGAGGATATTACTTCATTACAGTTCCAGATGCTAAATTTCAGGAGGCTAAATCGGATTCTTTATGGCAGTCAGTTATAAATAAATTCCAGAAATGGTAGCTAAGAAAATAAAGGGATTGAAGGATAACAAATCACCTTGTGTGGATGGAATTCTAATTACTAATGGAAACAGTAGAACAAATTAGTATCCCACTAGCAAGAGTTTTCCAGTTGTCATTAAAAGAGGGAGTGGTTCCTTTTGAATGGAAAGAAGCAAACGTCATATCATTATTTAAAGAGGGTTCGAGAAACAAGTCAGATAATAACAGACCAGTGAGTTTTAAATCAGCGATTTGTATATTATTAGAAAGGTTAATTAAAAACCATATGGTGGACATAACTTATTAAATCCGCACGCACGTGTATGGTCAAACGGTGGGAAATCGACGTATAATTGGGTATCATCGGCGTACAGGTGGTGGTGTACGTCGTGTCGGCTGTGTAAATTCGTAAGAGGCGCAATGTAGGCGTTGAAGATCACCGACCCAAGAACCGACTCCTGTGGAACTCCGGATCTCATCACGGTACATTCAGACACTTCTTTCCCGACACGCACGATCATATAGGTATGACGCCAACCACGCATGCGCTTCGCCGCGTATGCCATAGCCATACAGTTTCCGCAGTAGGATATCGTGATTTATTGTGTCGAAGGCTGCTGTTAAATCAAGAAGCACAAGAAGTACTCCACGTCAAGCATCAATCGCTTGAGCCACATCACTGTGAATACGTAGGAGTGCTGTCTCCGCACTGTGGCGTGGTCGGTAGGCACTCTGGTAGACGCCGAGTATGCCATTCTCATTCAGGAAGCGTTGCAGTTGTCTCGAGACGAAGCGCTTCATTGTCTTAGCGACAAACGAAATGTTAGATATTGTGCGGAAGTTAGACAGCACATTGACATCAGCGTCTCGTTTTTTCAGTACCGGCGTCACAATGGCGTGCTTCATCGACTGTGGGACTATAGCAGTGGAGAGCGACGCATTAATTATGCGTGTAATAGCCGGACACAAAGCGTTAATGTTCTGTTTAAGGAGTGACGTTGGCAGCGGGTGACTTGGTAGCAGATGCTAATATTATGTTCTTCACGTCTGCAGGTGAAGCAGCTTCAAAACACAGACGACGTGCAGCCACATTCGTCGTTGCATCTTCAGTTGACAATTGAGTCATATTGCGGCGCAACGCATCGATCTTCTCCGTGAAACTCTTCTGGAATTTCGCTGCCATAGCAGCTTGTGTAGCGTCTTCAGGTAGCGGCCGGTCTCCGGCTCGACCAAGTGGTGTGTTTGCGATCTGGTAGACACGTCGGATGTTTCCACCAGCACTTATAATCTCAGTTCGGTAGTAATGCGATCGCGCTGTCATAAGTAATTTTCGAAATGTGTTGCCCAAACTGGTGTTTATTTGACGATGTACAGTATGTCGCCAGTTACGCTCAACACGACGCAATGTCCGCTTCTCGTCATATATTTCACTTGTATGCCACGGTGTCATCGGCCTAGCCGTGATAGTCCGCGAGATTACTGGGGCATGAGCGTTAACGATGC
>BSQZ01000063.1:877856-885356 GCA_033239005.1 Lamellibrachia satsuma | reverse complement strand
CGGACTGACTCCATGGATATCGCGGCCGACCGAGAACCGGCCTCCCCACCACGCTCGACACCGACCTGCAGCAGATCGGCATGCGACTGAAGACCAGGGCTGACCTGGAGCACCTGCGTCGGATCGCCACAGACAACACCAGGTGGCGCTAACTTCGCAGAAGAATACAAGAGAAGCGGTGTGAGCGGTCGTAAGAGCCAGCTGCTCGTGCAAGCAACTACGAAAGACACTTTCACACGGAGGAGAGCAACTAAAATCATTCCAAAACTGAGAGACCGTAGTTATAAAAAAACTCCTAAAAGAATGTGGTTTAAAAAACATAGAGACAAGGTGGTAAAGAAAAGATCAGATTGTTTTTTAAGATATTGAATAGGTATGAAAATTTTGATAGAACTATTTTTTGGAAACAATGTTGGACTCTCGATAGGCCAAAGGCTTCCCTGTCCACTTGGCATCTGACCTTTGCCTTGGATGGCAATCTTGCTAAATCTTGTTAAGCAGGTGTCAACCTCTCACACCGAGCCATAATACGGCTAAACCGAACCAAACCAACTGCGGACTGGTGTGAGAAGGTTCGGCCCATCCCTGCTACGCTGGGAGTTTGCCCAGAGCGACCAACCGTACTTGACTACGTGCGAGTTGCTCGAGCATACCGACCTAGACAGTTTTACTGTGGTGACGATAACACAAAAACCAACGAAGTAATAAGAAATAAATAGTGTACAAAGTAGAGCTAGTCGGTTTTTCGTAGGTGTCAATAAACATACCCCTTAACAGCTATAGAGGGTGAAATGGGGTGAACAACCCCGGCTCCCAAACAGTGATTGTCAATTACAAGGCTTTGGTGTCGGTTGATGTATATGGATAGGTCAAGATTGACAAGACCTGTGCTTTTGTGAGCGATGGAAATAGCCGAAAAGGAAAACGTATTTGGAACTTCAACATCTCAACAAAAGGAAAACGTATTTGGAACTTCAAAATATCATGGGGCGCGATGGGATACTGGTTAGAAGGCTGGACTCTCAATCAAGAGAACCCGATTTCAAATCCCACTGCGGTCGAACCTTTGGCAAGTTTAATCACCCCTCGTTGCCACAGTTCACTCAGCTGTATAAATGAGTACCTGGCAATTGGCTGAATACTTCCCAGAGAAGTTGAGATGGCCTTGGAACAGGTCTGCCAGGGGGTTGAAGTGTAGAGTGCTTTGAGTGGTCCTACGGACTGCATACCGCGCTATATAAGAACATACCTTTCTTATATAGGTGGCCATGTTAGCATAAAGGTCGTGTTAAAACATACGGATGCTTGTCCGTCTGAACAACAGTAGTTTGATATTATAAAAAGAGAAGACATACGAAATGGTCGTAAAAACAAATTAAAAACCTACACCGTGATCGCTGGCGGAAACTAATCGTGTCACCAAGTAAACGTTATATTGTATTATTACATATTAATAATGTAGATTGGATACAAGGAAGTACTCAGTCTCACGGAGGAAAAGAAATGACTGCAGAACTCCAATGCCGCCTATGAATAGAATAGACAGACGTATGACTCAGGTAGACTGCACACATATTAAAAATGTTCGACTCTCAATAAGCCAATGGCTTCCGTGTCACTTGCTATTTCGGAGCTAGTAACTTTATATGGCAATATTGTTTAGCCTGGTTTAATTATCCATGTATGCATACGCACATACAACACCTAAACGCACTCACGCACACACACAGTCACGCACACACACAGTCACGCGCACACACAGTCATGCACACACGCGCACACGCGCACACGCGCACAGTCGGCCAGTCGCACACCCGCACACCCACACACACCATACACACCACACACGCACGCACGCACGCACGCACGCGCGCGCGCGCACACACACACACACACACACACACACACACACACACACACACACACACACACACTGCAACAATGTCCCAGTGGGGATGTCGTGTTTGGCTACGCCATCTCTGATAACGATTCAATGTTCAAATGGTGTTCTGTTGCACTGCCTGAAACTACTTCTCTGACTTTGACCTTGATATCTGATATACCTTACTGATGAACCCTGTACAAAAGGCATATATCATATAAAGAAACAAAACACTCTGAAGGCAAGGCAAGACATAAAACGCTAGAAATAATAAAAGACAAAACTCTGAATTCAAAAGAGTTTTCCTATTCCTTGTGCTAAATCAGAACTAAATCACTTTCGATACATGGAATCAGTAACATATGGTGTATCTTGTTGGTGAAGCTCCGTTTGTGTATGTTATTATATTTATTGGAGTCGAATATTTAAGTTAAAATGTGTCGTTATTTGTCGCATTATTCGGGGAGCATAATTCGCTTGGGACTCCCGCCACCTGTTGCATCTTGATACATGACGTAGAACTGCAACGTAACATCTCCAACATTAATTTGATTGGTCAATACAGTCAACTGTCTTGAACATTTGATTTAACGATGCCATCATATTAATTTATTTGAGCATCATTGATCCTCGCCATTGTTTTTGTTATCATATACTGTATTGATATGCCATTTATGTAATAAATATGCCAACCAAATTTCATTTGAAATAATAACTTGCGAAAAATACAAGAAAAAACTAATAATTAACAACAACAGCGATATACTATGTTATACTGATATTGTAGATACGATACAATTATTCTGCGTTGCTGTGTTATTTAGTACACACAACACATGTAATTTCCCCGCCATCTTTATAGTTGGGACACGGCAGTGAACCGCAGACAGCCTCGGTGTTGTAGAAAAGGGCGCCATTTTGGTTTGACCCACCACCTTCAATAACCTCCGGAGCGTTGTCCACACATACGTAGGTTGTTCGGCCTTTGTGCGAGTAAGCCTCCGCCATCAAGTAGCCGGAGTATTCCTTCGTCCATCCGTCTGGACAGGACAGTCTGGCCGGAATCATTAGCTTCGTGGGCCTGTTGGTCACAAGGCACACGGCACAAGGAACGTTGTTGTCCATCAGTGACTGTGTGTTATCTTTGGAGAAAGGATTGTTTGTGTACATTTCGTATTCCACTCCGTACAAATGGCCATACGATTGTTGGCCTGCCGTCATTGTCGGCCCCCATTCAGGGTTTCTGTGCATGCATAGATAGTTCGAGCCGCCACCGGTGTGGGCATAATATGATCCGGCAGCAACACCTGGAAAAACAATAAACCCGAAGATATATATATATATATATATATATATATATATATATATATATATATATATATATATATATATATATATATATATATATATATATATATATATATATATATATATATATATATATATATATATATATATCATATACGTATACATATACGTATACATATACATATACATATACATATACATATACATATGCATATGCATATACATATACATATACATATACATATACATATACATATATATATATATATATATATATATATATATATATATATATATAAACACACACACAGACACACACACCACACGCACGCACGCACGCACGCACGCACACTGTCTCTGCTGCAAGATGTTCGAGCTTTGATGGCAGAGCTCAGTGGGTTGTACGCACATTTACGGTAGTGGGCGGTGTTCGCGGTTCACTGGGGGTATCTAATGCCGATGAACTGTCTCAGCTGACGACAGAGGAATGCATCAAACTTGTCCCATTTCGTTGGCGTTAGTCCCCACGGGCCCATGTTGTATGTGAGCACCGGGACTATAAACGCATTGAACAGTCACCGCCGGAAGACCACGGCTTCCAGTAAACCACAGCCGCAAGTTGCTTTTTTTCTGTGCCACGTCTTGCATGTCCCCAAGTAGAGCCTAGTTTGCGTGTCATGCGCCAGTCCTCTCCAGCACGGTTGTTTCTTCTGTGAATGTTGGCACGTTCTGTTTGACTTCATTGATGTTAAGATACCATCTTGACAGGCATTCGTTGCTGACGAAGTCAACGTCGTCGGCGTATGCCGTGCAATATAGCATTTCGGTGTCTTCGGCGTTGCGGCAAGTTGTCTCTCAGATCACGGAGGGCTTTATCCAAGTAGATCACGGAGAGCATAGGTGATAGGCTGTCTCCTTGTGGTGTAAATGTCGGACATCTGCCCAGTTTCAATGGCCGAGGTGGGTGATACCCCTTGTGTGTGTGTGTGTGTGTGTGTGTGCGTGCGCGCGTGCGTGCGTGCGCGTGCGTGTGTGTGCGTACATGCGTATGTGTGTATATATACATGCATGCCTGTATGTATGCATGCATGCATAAATGTACGTACGTATGTATGTATGTATGTATGTGCGCACGCATGCATGCACACACATACGCTACATGTCCAAGAATTACAGGATTTTAAATAGGTTTGTTTTAGAGGTTGAGCAACGAGGTCAAAGGTTACTTAGGGTTAGGGCGATCTTTTGAAAGAGTGTTTCTGACTATCTCGTGAACCCACTGTAGCTCAACTATGTAGCTATTGATCAGTGCGAAGAAACATTTCTTTCTGCAAAGATTAAAAACTATGACAAAGACCAAAGACAACATTTCAAATTAGCGAGGCATCTGATGGGAAATACGAGAAACGTAATATTACCAACATTTACGTCGGAGGAACAGTTGGCGAACACTTTCAGTGACTTTTACATAAGAAAAGTTGCTACTATCTGAAGCAACATCAATATCGCTGCCACACACGACACAGGCAAAACTGCGTTGGACGCTGACGTCAAGTTTGACGGAATTCCGCTTGAGAAGTTTTCGCCAGCCATCCACGATGAAATGCGCCCAACAACTCATGTGATTTGGAAACATTTTGGATTTGGACCTTGTTTTTAGGGAGTGTCTTAATAATTGTGTGCCGTTGATTACATTCATAATCAACAAATCATTGGCTACGTCAGTGGAACCGGAGCGAGCAGTCGTAAGCTCAAGCGAGCAGTCGTAAGCTCAAGCGAGCAGTCGTAAGCTCAAGCGAGCAGTCGTAAGCTCAAGCGAGCAGTCGTAAGCTCAAGCGAGCAGTCGTAAGATCATTGTTTAAAAGCCAGGTCTCGACAAGGAAGAGCTGAACAATTACCGGTCGGTTCAGCTCTTCCTTGTCGAAAAAGTAGCTGAACACTGTTTGAAAGACTATCTGAACCTCAACAATGTACACGATATTAATCAGTCAGCATACAGAAGTAACCACTAAGTAAGAACTGCGCTGCTTGCCTGATCACCTGCACACGCAAGAGCGAACACAAAGCCTTTGTTACGTGAACTACACTGGCTTCTAGTAAGGTATCGGCTCCGCTTCAAAGTCAACACCGGCATATATGAGTGATATAGTGAAGAAACACCAGCCAACTCGCCCATTACGATCAACGGAGAAGTCACTTCTCGTTGTACCGCTAATAACATTAAACAACTAAAGACTCAGCTCTTTCAGGAAACATACCTTTCTAAATTAGCATATGTGTATAAACTTGAATGTGTCATTTTTCTGTGTGTTTTAATGACCGAGATATATTAATAATTTAAATGCTTTATATATATATATATATATATATATATATATATATATATATATATATATATATATATATATATATATATATATATATATATATATATATATATATATATATATATGTATATATATATATATGGATAATATATATATATATATATATATATATATATATATATATATATATATATATATATATATATATATATATATATATATATATATATATATATATATATATATATATATATATATATATATATATATATATATATATATATATATATATATATGTGTGTGTGTGTGTGTAATTTATACACACACTTTTGGTATCAATTTAGAATGTGTTTTAACCAGCTTGTCTGCTTTACACAGTTTATCTTCTTAACTATATCATATTTAACTTATGCAATTTTTGTAAAGCGCCCGAGAGCATTTTATTTGTAGTGGTATGAGGTATTGTATAAATTCTTATTATTATTATCATTAACTCAAGCGTTTCAAAAATAGGGGGACAAGTATTAACTATAAAGACCACAATATTGAAGAAACAGCCTACATCGAGCTGCCGCAGCTGATCCAGGTCTACTTTTGATAATAGCCGGCCAATGGCATCCACTTCAGGTCACCTAGAGCCTTCCACCACGCCAGCGGATGTCAAAAATCATCTACTACTTTAAGTTGTGGCTCTTTCGCAGACAGTTTATGCTCAATGCTAGTGTGAAGAAGGGGCTACTGATTTTTAACCTGTTCTGTCCGTTGCTGTCCGCATAACAGTGTTCGCTATCGACAGCAAAACTGCAAAAATCTCCACAGTGTATGTGGTATATTAGCGAAGAGCTAGTCGCCGTTGACGTCTTCAGCGGCGATGTACCTTCCAATGAAGGCCAAAATAGCTGGTCACAAAACCAACCTCTCCAGAGAAGCAACTATCATTCCCGAAACGACTGGAAGGACAATTGCAGAACATATATATATTTGAAGTCATTTGTTGTGTTTCTCACATCCGGTTCATCCAGCCTAGCTACTCGGCGGTTGACCCCACCTCCACCCCGTCGTTCTGTGGCCCAATTCTACAGCATACGATGGGTAGGAATATCGGAGTGCAGACAGTCTTCAACAACACTGAGTATGACGCGACAGTAATTACGTATCAAGAAACGTTCGTATTCGTTAGGAACGAATACGAAAACTCTAGTCCTAGCCCTAACTCTAGTCCTAGCCCTAACCATAAATAACCTTTAATCTCGTTGCGCAACCTCTAAAACTAAGGTTAAGGCCCGTCTCTTTGCACAGCTTACTTTTTAAGAACAACACACAGAAGGAAGGTTGAGCACATTGTCATTTAATAAAAGGTTTAAAAAAATGTATATATATATATATATATATATATATATATATATATATATATATATATATATATATATACATACACATACACATACACAAACTAGTGCCCTGCGCGGGCCTAGAATTTGATCCCAAGCCCGGCCCGCAATTAGCAGTTTGAGTCCAGGCCCGGCCCAGGCCCGCAATAATTTTTCAAGCCCGGCACTGCCCGCAAACTAGATTTTAAGCCCATGCCCGGCCCAGGCCCGACCCAGACTGTGAATGTTTGGCCCAGGCCCGGCCCGGCCCGCAAGTTTCAGGCCCAGGCCTGAAACAAATAAACTGTAAAAAACAAATAAACTGTAAAACAGACTTATTGTTTTATTAAATAAAAAAAACATATATACATATATGGGATGGGGCATAATATCCTTAGCTCTTAGTGGAGTACTACTCTTATGCTGGATGAGTTCTAAAAATCCAGCACCACCAACTTCTTCAAAATTACGAATATCCTGAAGAAAAATAAATAAAAACTTCTTAGTGTCATTACTATTAAATATGATAACATTTGTTATATTTGGCTTTAATGTATTGGCTTGTGGTTAGGGTAGGATATTTATTTATCTAACCCTGACTTAACCCATATGC
>BSQZ01000063.1:660356-875356 GCA_033239005.1 Lamellibrachia satsuma | reverse complement strand
GAACTCGCCTCGATCCTTCCATGCGATCGCGGGGTCGGCTTTCAGCTTTTCTACCAAGAGCTGAACTTTTTGTTTCATGCTTTTCGGAACGCTTTCCACGTTCTCGACTTCTACATAATCTACACCCCGTACCAACGCGACCGACCCTGCTGCTGCTGCTGCCGCCAACGGTCCTACAGTCTTGCCTTCGACCCGCGCCTGTGCATTTTCGTCGCTACTCAAGGACACTCGTAACGGCTATTGCACGCGTTTATCGTCCGCGTTGTTGTACTGCAGCAAGACTTGGTTGTGCAGCGTCACCTTCTCCCGTCACGTCTTTCCGCTCGAGGATGCCTTTCATATCCAGAGATAGTATGTATGTATACAAAAATGTATACAAATATATTTTCATTTCATCATTTGTCGATATGGCGGGAATAGGGAATGATTCCGTCCCTGACAATGTACTTAATTCTACTAAGCGGATAGTTTTGTTTTCCGTGAATCTGTTAAGCGGGGTCCATGCACGTGCACTGTATCAACAAAACCTTTAACCTTTTATTGTTTCTGCACACAAAACAAATGCAAAAGTTTGTTAAGCCTTAGATTAGGGGAATATCTAAAAAAAACGTACAGTTGGCATTTAGGACACAAAGTTGATGACTTGTATAACTCTGAGGTGGGATAATTTGTGCTGAGTGACTTACACGATTTGAATTGATACCAGACGTTAAACATTGGATGTTGACCTCTAGTGTGACTTGCGCAAGTTCGACATACTGGCTATTTGTTTAGCCAGCTATTGGTACAGACCATAAACTTTAAATTAATACAAACCACGATGCCATAGTGTCCAAAATAAATGTTTGACCTTTTGATCCTGAATACCAATTTCTCTTTAATGTGCAATATTTTTTTTGTTTATCATTTGTGAAGTTATGGCTAATAACTTTGTCAATATTTTTTTTTTTTCAATGACTGAACTGTGGAATTAGTTGAACGCAAGTGGTTTCAACCAAATGGCTTTCAATGTATTATAGTTCTCACACATCTAGCGTCATTGTAACAAAAGCTCATTGGGAAACTTGATATGTTGTTTACTGTGGTATTTTGTAACTACCCTGAACAAATTAGCTTGGAAGCATTTTTTTATTTCTATGTTGGGTCCATTGTAGACCTAATGCTCTTGGACTGTTGGGCGGCATGTTAATTTTAAGACTTTGTGACACCTCGCAGTAGTATGCGTGGAAGGTCGCCATTGATTACACATTGTTAATTTCATATAACGTTAATTTTCGTACATTTACATATCCACTTTTCCGACTGTTGTTAACGGTTTATTGTCAAGTCATTGGGCTATTTATTTCTCAATAAAACCAAACTTCAAAAGAAATTAAAGAAAATATTGTTAACAAAATTGATCATGTTTATTTTAAGTTTATTTTACCAGGAAATCTACCACGTAATCGAGAAGTGTCCGTATTATCGGAACTATCCAAAGTACCACGTTCAAACAACTCACAAAACGAACGTTTCACATAATGACTGTAATGACTATAATCTGGGTGATAAAGAAATGCATGGCGAGTCAACATAGGAAGGCATTGTATATTGTTCAACTGCTGCATTCGGCTGCACATTCCCAGCATGCTCGGTGAACTGAAAACTATAATAATACACTGAATAGACAGTTCAAAGAGCTCTTCTGAATGGCAACCTTTGTCTGACTGTGTTGAGCGTAAACCGTTTTTACAACAGTACGACCTCAACCGGATGTAATGTTATACGAGTGCGGCTAATTGGGCGTGGCTGGCCGTAGCTGCCGCGACAAACTGGTTGCTCTCCGCGGCGTTACTGGCCCTATTTCTCAATGTTCACGAGACCGTGTTAGTGGACCAATTATATAGATCCACAGACTTCGCAACTGTTACTGTCTATAATGCGTATTTAATATTCCAGACTGAAAAGACAAAAACTATGCAGCAGCGGATACAGGGGGGTCTTAGGTGTCTCAAGACCCCCCAGGCCGTGGAGGGATACATGGGGGGTCTTAGGTGTCTCAAGACCCCCTCAGGCCGTGGAGGGATACATTAGGTGTCTCAAGACCCCCCCAGGCCGTGGAGGGATACATGGGGGTCTTAGGTGTCTCAAGACCCCCCCAGGCCGTGGAGGGAGAGTCTTAGACTCCCTGTGTCAGTGACAAAAAAATACGGTAAAGGACAACGTGTGTAGGCCTATATCGGAACTAGTGTCAATTTAAAGGCTGAACTATTAGCAGCCAGCTAATACTAACCATTCTGTGTTTCATCCCGTTTCCTCCCCCCCCCATAAATTTTATATGGTTACGGCTAAGCCTAATTCTTTGGCATGTTCGTTAAGGAATGATGTCTTGTAAAAACGATTTTCGAAGTAGGTTATATGTGCACGATCTGTGGGTGACATGTTAGGCCTACGTACCTGTGTTACTGTTCGGTCGTTCTTTTTTCAAGTTGTTCACATCATTGACCAGCTGCTTGTTGTCACTGTCAAGTTTTTCAATGTGTTCTTGCATGACTCTCATATCACTCGCCATCAGCTTTAGTTGGGCTTGCAATGCGATCACATGACTCTTCAATAACTGGTCGTCGACGCTTGGGCCGGGTGTCTGGTCGCAGTCGGATTCTGGTACATTAAACATGTACACACAGCGGCGATCGGCCGAAGTACTATGTCCGTCTGTCAGGTGCATGACGGTCAGCAGTAAGCAGACACGTAGAATCGATCTCGCCATAGCGTCTTCTACACAAATTTGCCTCGTGTAAGTGCGCAATCTGTCGTTCGCTTCACTGACCCTCTGCCACGGCGACAAATGAGGCCAAACGACAACCAGGAGGTTTAGCCTTTTGCTATTAAGCGTTGAATCAATTAGAGCAGAACGTGACTATTGATAAGCACATATAGTTATATATACACACACCTATATTGTGGCACAGGGGACTGTTTCGGCTTTTGTCTTTTCTTGTCTGCATTCTTATCTTACATGTTGAAGAAGGAAAAAAATCTTCCCGGTTCATGTGTATGCTGTAGTCACTTTTATAATAATAATAAAAATACTTATATAGCGCCCGATCAATCGAGATTGCTCTCAGGCGCTTTACATACATAGTAGTATTTTACATTCCATCAAATTGCTAAGAGATTAATTATACTGAGAAAAGTCTACACAAATGCTAAACATTAAAAAGAAACGCTAACAAAATAACCATGTCAAAATATTATATAACACTACTTTAAATATAGTTTGTAATACAAAGCTTTCTGGCATGTACACAGAATTTGATGGCCATGTGATCATCGGATGGATTACCATGTGTGTCACATAACCATACACACTCGGTCGTGTAGCTACTATTGTAATGTGGTTTCGAACGATAACTACATCCAGGAGGTGACCTTTATTGTGTGTGGCATATGATTCAACCCCACACTATGTGGCATATATATATATATATATATATATATATATATATATTATATTACATATATATACATATACCTATATAAGACCAATGCTTACTTTTATTGTGCTATCTTATGTAATGCCTGTATTGCATTAATTATACTCATTAACGTAATGTATTAATTTTTATTTTTTCATTGTAAACACTCCGATTCTATTTTTTAGAGATATGCGGTGTCAAAAATATCAGCATGCACAAAATGCGTGAATTTATTGCGATTTGACACATTTTCCACTTTCAAGCAGGACTTGTAAATGTCAGCCACTCCACCACCGCGCTTCTGAGCAGGTCGTGACGCGGTGTGAAAGTTGTAGCCGCCTGGAACCAGCTGCGCTGTTACATGGTTGTCCACGACGCTGCCGAGCCATGTTTCCGTCAACGCTAAAATGTCAACAATATCGTGCGAACTAACGAGGTCAGCAACAGATGTTACCTTATTCAACAGATGTTACCTTATTCAACATATGTTACCTTATTCAACATATGTTACCTAATTCAACAGATGTTGCCTTATTCAACATATGTTACCTTATTCAACATATATTACCTTATTCAACAGATGTTACCTTATTCAACAGATGTTACCTTATTCAACATATGTTACCTTATTCAACATATGTTCTTATTGACAATAGTATGTGCACTGGGTCGGTTAATGTAATTTCTGGCTGTGGTCACCCTCACTGAAATTGCATTGTTGAAACGTCTGCAACCACCAACGGTCCCTCTGTTGGTCGGCGTTGCTAGACAAGTATCTAATCGCTTTAGCTTATCGTAGACGTTCTTCCTTACACGCATCAGTGGTTTCGCAATATGCTGGCACAGTTGACGCAGTTGAAAACTTGTGTATGTTATTGCCATGACCACGGTCGTGACTCACTGAACACAGCACAATAGTACCGATGGCAATGCCTCATAAAATCACAAACATCCAGAGAATCGTAAACGTCCACGTTGTAGATGTGGCGTTTTGACAGGACAACATACCTTCACAAAGCATATATATATATATATATATATATATATATATATATATATATATATATATATATATATATATATATATATATATATATATATATATATATATATATACACACACACACACATATATATATATATATATAAACCTAGAATATAATATAACTTCAAACTCAAAATAATGTCAATACTCGAGGGACAGCGTTACCTTGTGGCAGCATAAGCGCACACTCACGTGACCAATTGGAGACAGCTGAAAACTGCGAAAAGCTGAACAACTGCAAGGTGGGCCAAGTCGTGGGCGTCCAACACCACACAACACACTATGAAGCGCCGCAACAGGTGTCAACTTCTCACGCCGAACCAAGCCGACTACAGACTGGTGTGAGAAAATTTGGCCCATCCCTGCTACGCTGGGGTCTTGCCAAGAGCGACCGACCGTACTCGACTACGTGCGAGTTGCTCGAGCAGACCGACCTAGAAAGTTTTATTGTGGTGACGATAACACATTCTAGAAGCTGGAAGTTGTCGAAGCGGTACAAAGAAGGCAGGTAAATTTAACTGTGAAAAACGAGTTGATCCCATGAACAATGCTGTGTGTGACACAAAAGAATACTCTGAACTAAATAGTGTACACACTGCTACACAGTAGAGCTTGTCCGTTTTTCCTAGGTGTCGGTAAATATACCCCCTTAGCAATACATGGTGAAATGGGGTGGACAACCCCGACTCATCATCATCTCAACAATATCAGTGGCCATGTTAGCTTAAAGACGTGTTAAAACATATGGATGCTTAACCGTCTGAATTATATGAACAACAGTGGTTTGATATTATGAAAAGAGAAGACATACGATATGGTCGTAGAAACAAATTAGGAGGCCACACACCATTCAGATCAAAATTTGGAGCTGAATATAATGTCAAAGAAAAAATTAAGGTAGGCAACCGGTCTGTTAAACCTGGTCAACGCGATGATGTAATGTAATATAAAATGTAATAGCTCGCGGAAACTCACCGTGTCACCAAGTAAAATATGTATTATTACATATTATTAACAATGTTGATTGAATACAAGGAAGTACTCAGTCTCACTGAGGACACAACATATATGCAGAACATTATTGTCGCCTCTGATAGCAATAGCACATACAGAATAATATAGACAGATGTATGACACAGGTGGTGGACTCTCAATATGCCAATGGCTTCCTTGTCATTTGCTATCTATTTGCAACTTTAGATGGCAATATTGTTAAGCCTTGGTTTGTTATCAATGCATGCTTGTATGCACAAACGCACACACCGCACACACGCACGCACGCAAACAAACAAACAAACAAACACACACACACACACACACACAAACACACACACACACACGCGTGCGCGATTGCACACAGTGACCTTGTGAATTGACAGACAGTGAGTTTGTGTATCTACACAGTGGCCTTGTGTATCTACACACATTGGCCTTGTGCATTTACACACAGTGGTATTGTGTGTCTACACACAGTAGCATTGTGTACCTACACACAGTGGCCTTGTGTATCTATTAAACTGGCCCCGTTCCCTACTAATGGTCCGATTCTCCCGTTTCTGAAGTAGGGTGAGGTGGCAGTGTGCGTCGATTGCCAATGCCCCAGGAGTGTTCCACGATGGGTGTCCGGAAACAACCCACTCCCTGAACATCTCCTGCTTGGCGAACGTCTGTTCGACCAACATGTTCATCAAACCGAACCACTTCAGGAGCTCCACCGGGTGGTTCGGTGGGCTCGACCGAATGGTCCCATACTATATTGGGCCCTCTACTATTGTTAATAATATATATATATATATATATATATATATATATATATATATATATATATATATATATATATATATATATATATATATATATATATATTATTAATGCAAGTAATTTATTCGAATACATTTTATATGCAGATGACTCAAATTTATGTAGTACACTTGACTCTTCTAAGATGTAGCTTGCTAACTTTAGTGATATTAATGTTGAAGTACAAAATATTAGTGAATGGTTGGAAGTTAATCAACTTTCATTAAATGCTAACAAATCAAAATATACGATTTTTCACCACCCACAAAAAAATTCCGATATTCCAACTTGAAATATATGACACACCTATATAGTGTGTTGATAACTTCAACTTCTTAGGATTGGCAATAAACAAACACCTGAATTGGAAAAATCATATTGATAAACTAGCATGTAAAATTTCAAGATCAATTGGCACTATAAGAAAAATTTTACAATTTGTACCTCAGCATGTTTTATTAAACTTATATAACTCATTTGTACTCCCTCATATAAATTACTGTTTGCTTTCTTTGGGGATCCAACATGATATGATCTTAAAACTTCAAAAGAGCAATCAGAGTAGCGACCTATAGCCGATATAATCCACATACAGAGCCATTATTTAAACATCTTAATGGTCACAGACATTATTATGTTACAACAACTGAAATGTTATGATAGATACATAAATGGTAATTTACCTGAATATTTTTCAAGGTTAGGCATAACAGAAAATGAGGATGTTCATACACATTATACAAGAAATCGACATGACACACATGTTGAAAGATCGAATACTGAACTTGCCAGGAAATCACTCAGGTTTAGTTTTGTCCATGCAATTAATAACACTTCCGCTTGATCATAGATAAGTCTCGCTCATTGAAAGGTTTCAGCTCCTATGCGAAAAATTTCTTTCTGTCACAATATAGATCAAATTGTAATATCCGGAATTGTTATATTTGCCACTTATACGATAACTAATTGCTGTTAAATGTTTGCTAACTGATTTCCTCTTCATACCATCTCAAATATTATAATAATATATGTTATATATTGATTGTCTTATTCTTACACTTTATTTAAGCATATATTCATGCAATACGTTCACATTATTTGTGTTTAATCCCTCACTCAATGCTATTGTTTAATTTATAATTTTATTGGGTGGCTGTCACGTTAGCGACCAAATTATGGTCTTAGTGGCAATCTCCCAGACCGACATGATTTCACACCTATACAATTAACATTCATATTTATGAATTTATGCATTTTGTAGAAATTCGCAGTATGTTTTTGTATCTCTTAATTTATGTTACATGTCTTGTCGAATAAACAATTCCTGATTCCCTGATTTCTGATTCCTGTAATGGACATTAGGGGAATGAGGGACCCATCATGCGGGCCAATTCCGACTGCATAACAAAAAAGGTAAGCTCTTACATAGCGCGGTATCCAGTCATTGGGACCGCTCAAAGCGCTTTACACTTCACCCCTGACAAACCTGTTCATTCCAAGGCCATTTCAACTTCTCTGGGAAGCATTCAGCCACGCTGCAATTACTGCGCGAAGTCTATTTGTACACATGTCCACCACTGTCTGTATTGTCAGGTACTCATTTATACAGCTAAATGAACTGTGGCAACGTGGGGTGATCAAACTTGCCAGAGGTTCGAAGCGACCGCAGTTGGATTTGAAACCGCGAGAGTCCGGTCTTCTAACCGGTATGCTATCGTGCCCCACAAGTGCCAAGCTGGTGTGTGACGTTTCACGGGGGTACCATCCCTTCTGTCCAAACAGACTGACCGTCTCCTTAAAGGTGTGTAGCCTGAGTACCCTGCGCGTCCATTCGATGAGACTATTCATGAAAGATGCCCTGGCACCGAAATGCTGGGCAAACTCCCCCCCCCCCCCCGGAGCCTGTGTTGGACCAGGTACGTGTGTCATTAGGGGAGTGAGGGACCCAAACTGTCTCTCACAAAACCAGCAGGCTTGTCTCTGGATGGAAGTTCCATGGCAGGTGGAACTACTCCACGTGGTGTCGCAAGTCGGCATTGACCTCGCCGCAGATGCCACAGGGCCGTTGTCCCAGTCTCATCCGCTTGGCAGGTGGGGGCATGCTTGCATCACGCCCCCCCCCCACCCGGGGAGCATAAAGAGGCGGTACAATGACATTGCCAGAGTCGATCTACACGGTGTGTGGCGGGTCACCGTGACGTGCAGCGGGGGAATCGGAACAGAGGGGGAGAGCCGAGGTTGTGGCCTTCTCCTCCGCCGCCTAGTCCGCCTACGCAAAACACATGCGCTTGTTTGTGTCAAGTTCAACTTACGAAAACTAATTACTCGGATCCTGAAAAATGTATTATCACCATTGGTATTGCGACAGTTTGTTTCCCTATACCTAATAAATCAATGCATAACTACATGTTAATAGAAAACATTATAAATCCATTGCATGCAACAGTTACACAACAGCTCGTAATCCCGTAAAACTTATCAAGTAGCCGGAGCTTAACATGTAAACATCTAGTGCGCATGACACGAGCCTGTATACAGGAAGCAAGAATTCGGAAAAACACAGATACACAACATCTTAATCTAAAAAATTATACCATGACAACACAGACATCCACAGATAGATGCGCTAAGAAAGGCGGGCTAGTCACATATGTATCAAATAATATCACATTATCAAACTCCAAAGCATATAATACATACTCAACCTGGGAAGCTTTATGCCTGGATATTGTTGATGACTCAAATAAAAAGATAACAATTTGTAATATCTACAGACCCCCGAAAAACAACAACAACCATGCCTCAATTTACTTATTTATGCAAGAATTCAATCCTGTACTCTTAGACATTAACAAGGATGCCAAAAATGTAGTACTAACAGGTGATTTCAACATAGATCAAATGAAACTTAACTCGAACGAAAAATTTCAAGAATTCTATGATACTTTAACCAAAATAGACCTGTTGCCTGTTATAACACTACCCACAAGAATGTCAACCCGAAATGCAACACTGATTGACCAAATATACTGTAAATCATCAAACCTTCTTACCATAGCATATTGGCTGCAAAAATCTCTGATCATATGGCAGTATTTGTGGCACTTAATTTCAATATCAATAAAACATATACTGTAACTGATAAAATTAGCATGAGATCATTCACAGGAAGAAACATTGATAGCTTTACCAATGAATTAGAAGATATAAACTGGCATCAAGTGTTTGACCACAAACAACAGCAGATCCACTCATATCGTACGATAACAAATTCTCTACCAAACTAGAGGAGGTAATGAACAATCACTCCCCACTGAAAGATGTAAAGTTTAATAAATACAAACATAAGAAGTCGAAATGGATGACTTATGAACTCCTAGCTAAAATAAAAAAACGAGACAAACTATACTTAGAAGTACACATGACAAGTCCTAACTCAAATATAAACAAACTAAAATTAACTGAGTTGGAAAATAAAGCAAAAGAAGTAAGGAAATTAAAACGAGAAGCAAAGGCTACTTATTATAACCTGCAATTTAGTAAATACAGGAATGACATCAGGAAAACATGGGAAAACATAGCTGATGTTATCAACAAATCCAAAATGCCAAAACAATTTCTGACATATTTCAATGTAAATGAAACCAAGATAACAAATAAAAAAGAAATAGCAACACAATTCAATAACTTCTTCATAAATATTGGACCACACCTTGCAAACAAATTAAACACTAATGGGAAACCAAGCTTCAAATCATATCTAAAAAAAAGAACAAATTATACTAACTTCCAATTTACACCTGTCAGTGAAAATGACACAAAAATATAATAAATAACTTAAAGTCAAAAAGACGTATGGGAATTGACAACATTTCTTCAATATTGCTGAAAGCTTCTGTTAATGTCATTGCCAAACCCCTTACCAGTATAATTAATCAATCTCTACTTAGTGGAAAATTCCCTCAAAAATTAAAGATTGCTAAAGTTATTCCTGTCCACAAAAAGATGATAATCATAATTTCAACAACTACAGACCAATATCTCTTCTGCCGTGCATATCTAAAGTCTTTGAAAAAATAGTTTATACTCAACTATTCCACTATCTCACTCTTAATAAGCTCCTCCACCCAAATCAGTATGGTTTCAGAGCTGAATATTCTACTGAATAGGCAATATCTGAATTAGTTGACAGAATATACTTAAATCTTGACAAAAAAGCTTTACCACTGGCAATATTTCTAGATCTGTCAAAGGCTTTTGACACAATCAATCATAAAATCCTTATCAACAAACTCAAACATTATGGCATAAAAAATACTGAATTAGAATGGTTTAAAAGCTGTCTACTGCACAGACAGCAATACGTGGAATTCAGCAACATAAAATCACCCTTGAAAACGATTACTACTGGAGTCCCCCAAGGTTCAATTCTAGGGCCATTATTATTCCTAATATACATCAATGATCTAGCAACAGCAAGCACCAATTTCTGTCCAATCATGTATGCAAATGATACCACCCTGCTGAGCACACTAAATACATTTACAAATGATCAAACGAATGAATTGGCTACATCCAACAACATCAATTCAGAATTGATTAAAATAACAGACTCGTTAGCAGTAAATAAACTGTCCCTGAATGCTGCAAAAACAAAAATGATGATTTTTCACTATAAATAGAGAAAATTAAAGAACCACGAAGTACCTAACATTAAAATCATTAATATACCGGTTGAACGGGTGACACAATTTAAATTTCTTGGAGTCATAATAGACTCCAACTTAACATGGTCTCCTCATCAAAACTTCATCGCCCACAAACTATCAAGGATGTGTGGAATTCTCTCTAGATTAAAACACTACATACCAATACACATCCTAAAGATAATATATTCTTTGGGCGGACAAATAAACAAACGAATAAACAAACTACAAAAGCAGGCAATTAGATCTATATCAAACAGTAAATATAATTCACATAGTACACCTTTATTCAAAGAACTAGAACTGTTAAAAGCAGACGACCTCTTCAAGCTGTCATGCATGACAGTTTTATAAAGATACAAAAATGGAACCATTCCAGAATATTTTAAAGACATGTTCACTGGTAATGGAAATGTATCATCTAGACCAAAAAGACAAAGAAAGGCACCACAACGTTTTACTGATATAATAAATAATTTTCCACAAAACCATGTTTTTAACATCCAGATTAAACAAACTAATACAATATACTGCCGCCTTTGTATCAGACATACAATACCAAAATTACTTCAAGAAAACTTTCTTTCACAAATTGCCATGAAGAAAATTAACACCCATTCGTATCAAGGCTTTGTGAATTACTCCAAAAAATATATTATAAGTAAATATGACTTGGAATGTAATGTTAATAACTGCTACATCTGCAAAAAATATGCCAGCTGAAGCCTAGAAATGTATAGTATGCCTTCGTCATCATTATCGTGATAAACTGCATTACTTAATAATTCATAGCTATGTAATATAATATTATACTGAATATTCATTCAGTATTATATTATCACTATAGTTTTTTTTATTATAAAAAACAGCAGGTTTTTGAGTTCCTTACAATATAACTTGTAACTAATAAATTTGGAACTAATGTATTATTTTTACTGTCAAGATTTTAATTGTATTTTACAAGAATAATGTACTTATCCTTTCTGTATTATTTAACTTCTCTGTAATTATTACATGATATTATTGAGAATTATATTCGATTCACATTTTATTCACATTTATACACACGAAAAAAATAGTATTCACATTATTTGCACTATATGTATTTTTGCTAGTATTATTTGTTAGTATTATTAGCACTGTTATATTTGTAAGCAAATTTAGCAACTCCACATCTATTTACAACAGTAATAATGATTACTGCACCATACGTAGTCATAGGGAGGCTTGTACGATAGCGATCTCTCAGGTCTTAGTGCAGGCCTCCCTGGATCAACAAAACTATGTAAAATATGTACCAACTGTTTTTTGACTCTGTATGTATGATCTAAACAAATAAACTCCACTTCACTTCACTGCCGACCTCCTCTGGGTGCAGTATTAATTTTGATGTAACAACACGCCTGCATCAAAGAGCGTATAAGATAAGAGGCTTACTTTGCCGGGTCTAAAATGATTTCTCTTATCGCGCGACTGAAGCGCCGCCTAGGTGGGTATTTACGGCCTCACTTTTGTACATTACATACAACCAAAAAAAAATTTGTGTACCCCATAAATTATGTACTGCAGGTATGTGGCCGTTATTGTTTTTTTATACAAAACACATTTCAGTACAAAAGAGAATATCATTCAATGCTGCTCAAGAAACCCATTGGAGAACATAACGGCTTAAATAAAAAGCCTTTACCAAAAGGTTAGCTTAAATTGCAACCGAAAGTAAGCATTTTATATGCTAAACAAGCGTAATCAAAATTAAAATAAAATTAAAATAAAATTTCGCTTAATGTTGTTGCACCTAAACGTCATACACGAGTTAAAAGTAAACGTTCATAACTCCAAACATAAACAAAATACAGGAAAAATCCCATCAGAGGAAAGAAGCAACATAGGCACACAGGTGCTATCACATCGCTTATGACAACACAGGCACACAGGTGCCATCACATCACTTATGACAACACAGGCACACAGGTGCTATCACATCGCTTATGACAACACAGGTACACAGGTGCTATCACATCGCTTATGACAACACAGGCAAACAGGTGCTATCACATCGCTTATGACAACACAGGCACACAGGTGCTATCACATCGCTTATGACAACACAGGCACACAGGTGCTATCACATCGCTTATGACAACACAGGCACACAGGTGCTATCCCATCAGTAGTATACGTGCTCTAATGGGACCTCAAAAGAGCCGCACAGTAAAGAGCAGCCCAGTAACTTCCGGTATAGAGGCTTCTGGGTAGCCCCCAGCGCCCCCTAGCGGTGACCTACATCCACCACGAGCGCCCCCTAGTGACTGGACGGTCATAACCTTGTGTATGTGTGTGTGTGGTGACCTATGACCTCCAGGTGGTGACCAGGTGGTGACCGTGACGATTCATAGTAGAATAGGGTAATTAGTAATCATCTAATTAATAATAGGGTCGTTAATTATATCAACTATCAAAGGGACTAATGGAGACGAGAAATCAACGCAACACAGTATGGTACGAATGCACACGTATTTTATTGATTATAATACAAGCAGCATGGCGATACATCAAGCATGGTAGCGTGTAATATCACTACAACTACGATGAATATATATGAATCGACTTGCGTATGTTGACCATAGCGCCAGAGGTCGTGAGATTAGGGGTGTTTCCACCTCGCCAGAGGCTCGAGGATGATGACGACGAGGCGACTTGCGGATTTTTACCATCACGCCAGAGGTCGCGAGCTTACGGGTGGTGCACCACCTCGCCAGAGGCTCGAACGATGATGTGGTGTACTGCTGCTGCTGCTATGACCGATAATACAGTCTACCACCACCATATCGCAGCTGTTTTAAGCCAATCAAATACGCGGCAATCATTAGCTACTGAATAGGTGCCGAATAGTTCGTATCATCAGTCTATGTAAGATACACGATAGTAGGGTATACCCTTTTTCAATAGTCTCATCCAATCGAACACTTCACAATCGTTATTGACCAGATTAGTGTGGAACATGTTTACGAAAGTCTTCATAGAAGAACCTTTACAACGAAACATGACATAAGCAACACAATATTGTCCGCAAACATTAGACAGAGGACTCTGAAGCCTCTGGGTATTATGAGTCCATTCGGAACAGTGTTTGTTCAGGAAGGTGCGGAACGCCGCGTAACGAGGCGGCAGACCGTACGAGCAGAAGTATTCACCGCGTCCGTCGGCGTCCAGGTACAGCGCTATCCAATGTTCACCTGCTTCGTCGCCGTTGTCGGTGTTGCACACGAAGGCTGCGGGCAGAGTACTGTCTATCGTAGTGGGTAGTCCGTCTCTGGGTACGACGCCGCGAAATATAGTTCTGGTACACGGGTCCACTGCCAGTAGTCTAGCGATCTGCAGGGTGTCCATTTTAGTAGTCGTAGATGATGTTGCGATTCTTGTCGATTTCCAGCACGGACTCGAGCTCGGCGTAGGCGACGACGTTCACGGTATTCAGCAGCGCATTGCGGAAATGAACTTCTATGCGCAGGTTGCCCTTTTGTACTAGATGGAAGCAGGGACCGTCGCACTGATCGGGGGTCAGGTCGAAACCGAAGAAGGTGTAGCCGTGTCGGTAGTCGCTGCGAGTCAGTCCGTTCCCTTCGTCCTGCCACAACTTACCGGTCGACGAGAACAGACTCATGTAGCTCCTGACAAAGAGGTTGTCTTCGAAATTCGGCTGGAAAGGTTTGGAGGGTATCTGTCGTCGTCGACGTACACCGCGAGGAAGCTGATGGCGTTGTTCTTGGCGTGAAACGGATTCTTGTCGTACGCTCCGTTGTAGGCATCGTTATCGACGCAGCACAGCACCAGACGTTTCGGCAGGGTACCGAGGAACAGGTTCTCGTACGTGTGCGAGCGAGTGCCGGCAGGAATGGAGTACACCTTGCACTCGACGTATCGCATCGGATACTTGACCGTACTCTTGTCCAAAGCCTTGACGTGTGCTATCTGCACGCTGGGATTCACGGTGACTTTCTTTGCAAACAAGCAGGCATTGACTATTTGTATCTTGTAATCGGGGTTTGCTCCACCAGCCATGAGTGCAAAAGCAGGTTTACTACGCACCAGTCGTATCTTGACGTCGACGCCGTTGATGAGGAATTTATCCTGCAGAAAGAGGTCCACGTGGAGACGGCCCATCATATCGACAACACGGCTCCTCAGGATGTTCTGTCGTCGAGCCACGAACCCTTCGTTAGCTGCGGGTCCGTCGGCTATCTCGCAGACGTCCATGCGAGTGGCCGTGTCCTTGTGCCACAGCTGACTCGTCAGTTGCGTGTCCTTGGCATCGGGACCGTAGCTGAGCAGCGTTTCTATGTAGGCGCGATACGCATACGTGTTGGTCGAAGAGGTCACGAGCGTATTGTTCAGGGAGACGTCGGCTTGACCGAACAGTGCATGCATCCAGTTATTCACCGGTGCCACGGGATCGACCAAGTCGATATCGTCCCCGTTGGCTCGTGTCACCTTCGCCTGCACGTGCAGTATCGTGTTGGCGAGATCCAGGTAATCGTCTCCCGATCCGGGTATGAGGAATTCTATCGGTCCACCCGAGTCCAGAGAGGACAAGGGCTGATGTTCCACTACGTGACTGTCGATGATGCTGGTCTGAGTAGGGGGTACGGTAAAGAGATCCAGCTCGCTCTTGACTCCTTCACACGACTGTTTATGTACGAATGCCATCGTCGTCGAATATGTCGGCCTCGCGTTTCGTGGACGTCTGTCTCTTGCGTCGTCTCTTTGCTAAAGTGACTCCTTTCTTTGCCGGCGCGCGTTTTATACGTTTACGAGGACGCACGCCAGGAATCATACGCATCAGATTCCTACCGGCATCTGTGACGCGTCGTTTGGTTGCCTTTTTATGTTCTGTCCAGACATGACGTCGTCGGCTATGCGCACGCCGGTCTTCAACGCCCCCTTTCCCAACGCCACGGCACCTCTCTTGATGAGCGGCATGGCGCTGCGCAGCAGACCGGTGAACAGACTACCTAGTCCATGTCCCCGCTGGTATTGAGCACCAGCGAAGTAGGGCAGTGCACCACCCGCCTGACGCGCGTAATACTCGTTGTAATTCATCTTCAGAACAGTCCGATCCTGCGCCGTCGAAAATGAAGTGTCACGGTCACTCTACCGTACTCGAATGGCACGCGTCGTTCTGTGTCGTCCCTTATATCGATTTCAATCGACTTGAAGTGCGAGTACAACAGAGGCACGTAGTGAATGTTAGTGAACCTGTCGGATACAGTTTCGCCGTGACTTCCGACAACCGGGAGGGCTCGCAACAAAGGTGCGACAGTGTCACCAACTATACGAGACTCCACGACGTCCGTGTAAACGTATATGGTATCGAACCCTTGATTCATCTGCACCACGTTTTCGGCTTCTTTACGGTAGGTATACGGACCATCGGGAGTGTCTTTGGGTGGCAAAAACACGGTGGCCGACGGTGTGAGACCGAGATTCCTTCCACCTTCTCTCGGGTTCTCGTCCGTTGTTATCGTCTCTGCTGTTGCCGCCGCTGCTGTCATGATCGATCCTAGTAGCGATGGTGGTGCTGGTGGGGATGCTGACGGACTGGTGACCACCGTCGGTTCGAAACCTAACATTCTTGCCAACGCACTGAGACGAGGTACAGTGAACTCGGTGCCTGGTGTCATGTGCATAGTCATTTTTTGAGTGACGGGGCTGTAGGTCAACTTTGCTCGTATCTTATCCGTCGCCATACTATCCAGTCCCCTGTTGACGTGATCCATCAATATCGTGGGAGACTTGTAATATCCAGCACTGATCCTTGCACTTGGGGTTAGACACATAGCAATCGTCTCGTTAAGGAAGAACCAGGTGTCGTACGTTCCTATGTTGTACCACGTATGCGGGTACTGTATTTCTGCCAACCCGCATTCCCACTCGCCAGTCAGATCGATAAGTCGAGGTAAGTCTGTGATGTAATGAGCCAACGTATTGTTGGGATACATCTTCATGGAAGCGTTGCTAGGCAGTGTCAGGTAGAAATCAGTCGCCATGACGTCTCAACGTGGGATTGGGGAGCAGGTAACCCAAAGAACTACTCAACAGAGCCGTCCACAAATTAGAATTCTCGTGACCTGTGGATAGATTGTAAATGCTTATGAGAATGACCGTAAACAAGACGAGCACCTGACACAGAAAGACTATTTCCTCTTTAGGACACACGGTACCGAACAGATGCCAAGGAGTACTGCTACCACTGTCCTCTGCGTTCTGCGCGTCAGTACTGTCCTCTGCTGCTGCTGCTACTACTACGTCCTCTTGTTCCTCCTCCTGTTCGACGACGGTGAAGTCTCGTGTTGTCGTGTCATGTGTCATTTCTCGACTGAAGTCTTACCGAACGCGTGGCTAGTCTTTATAGTGGACTGCACCAGTGCCTTGGCATCGATCCAGCTGTTGAATTTGGAGGGGTAGCCAAACCATTTCACGAAAACTTGATTTCGTCTACCTACCTTGCGACGGTCCAGGACCTCTTGCACGTAGAACAGTTTATCGGGGGGTACCAACACTTTCTGCAACTCCAATTCGTAGAAGGTACCTTCCAGCACTTCGCCGAGATCGTCCCTCAATCGATACACGGGTGGATCGGAGGGATGAACCTCGTGTATCGTGAAAATCTCCTCGCTCCAATTCGACGTGTACCCCTTTTCGAACTTACCTTTGTACTTGCTGATACGTACGCGATCCGACACGCGCAACTTGGACACGCCCTTACCGTCGTGACGGTACAGACGCTGCCACACCTTTTCCTGGTTACGGTAACTCACCTGTGAAGGAGCCATGCCGATACTGCGGTGGTAGCTGTTGTTGTACGAATGCACCAGGTCCTGAAGGATGTCGAGGTATCGCCA
This sequence comes from Lamellibrachia satsuma, assembly GCA_033239005.1. Lineage (NCBI taxonomy): Eukaryota > Metazoa > Annelida > Polychaeta > Sabellida > Siboglinidae > Lamellibrachia > Lamellibrachia satsuma. The sequence continues at coordinate 857,445 of BSQZ01000063.1, read as the reverse complement.
CGTCTGGTGTTTCGTGAAGTATCGCCACATGCGTGTCTTCAACGTTCTGTTGAATCTTTCCACGATGGCCGCCTTCGTCTCCGCGTTGTACGTGGAGAAGTGATGGATGTCGTGCTTCTTCAATAGAGCCTGGACGGATTTATTCAGAAATTCCTTTCCTTGGTCTGTCTGCAACATCTTTGGCCAGCCTTTGCTGAACGTGCTGTCAAGTGCCGCTACCAACAACGCTGCGGACTTGTTCTTCATGGGAACACACCAGGCCACTTTCGAGAAGACGTCGATCACCGTGAGGAGAAAGGTCATACCGTCGTTGTGCTTTTTCACATGCGACATATCGACGAGATCGGCCTGCCACTGCTGATGCAGACCGCTCACGATGACGCGTCGTCTCTCGAAACGACGTCTAGCCGGCTTGTGTAGGCGTCCTGTTCCGACAACCATTCCGCGACCTTTTTTCTTGATATGCGCGTGACGCGTCGCAAGGCATCGGGTCCGCCGTAACTACCTACCCTTTTCGGATCGAAGTAGACCGTCCTAAGTACTCGTTCTTTCTTCGGTGCCATTAAAAGAGTTCCGATGGACTGACGGTTGTGACGTTTACTGCGCAGCACGGTGCGCAGCACGGTTCGTGACGAGTAAGAAAGAGTACGCTGACGTACACCAGAAGACCCACTACCACACCCAAGACGATGACGAATGATCTATATTCTAGTACTGTAATCATACTTTGCAGAGCGACTGTCGTAAATATTTCGAACTATAGCGTCAGCAATCAAGTAAAATCCAATGCAAAATACTGTAACGACGACGGAACGGTAGTACGTGTCCTGTGGATCGTTCGACATCGCTGTTCACACTGCGCTGTGGACGCGTGTTGCAACGACTTAAATGTCTTCCCAACTAGTCAATGACGCCAGTGCCTTGCGTTCTGGAGGTGGGGTGAGCATGGAATGTTCCATTTGACTGCGTCGACGACGACCGAGGGGTGTCCAACTGAGCGATCTTCTTGCGCTACCACCACCAGAACGAGGAGTAGCCGGTATTCGACGACGACCCGGAGTGGATGTGGTTGGTGTCGGTGCCTGACGTATGTAGTCTCTCCTGGCGACGTTACCGACCAACTCCATGGGCAGGTTCATGGCACGGAGTTGTCTTGCAAACGGTTGCCATCCCGTCGGATTGGTCTTTCTCTGACGCAACACATCATTCACGAGATCCACCACGTTACTTCCGGCGATGGGCACACCCTCGTGAATCAGTTCGCCGCGGGCGGTCCAAGACATGTTTCTTTTCATGCGTTCCATCAACCGTCTGGCTTTGCCTTGCATGGTCTTGGGGACGGTATCCACGACGTCGGCCTCTATCTCGCTAGCAGGAGCTGCCCCTGCCCCCACCCCCGCCCCCGCCCCCGCCCCCGGCCCCGGCCCCGGCCCCGGCCCCGGCCCAGACTCGTTCACTGCGATCACTCGTGTCGGTTCCTTGGCGTGTTTATCGGACAAGACGTTATATCGTTGCAACACCTGATTATACAATGTTACCTTGGTCCTGTCGTCGAGGTCCTTTCTGTCGAGAATGGCCGTCATCTCGTCGTCGAGAGCTCGTACCTTCTTACCTAAGGTGTCCGTCGGAGGTGGAGGTGACCGAAGCGTGTCCAACATTCGTGGATCTACCAAGGCCATCTTGCGTGCGTGTTCCATCTAGTCTCCCGAACGAAGATGGCGCGACCTGGTTGCTTGCGGGAGCAGCACCTCTCGAAGCAAGGGTAGAAACACCGAACTTGCCAACGGTGCTAGGAAGGCCGATAGGAACCCTCCGCTCTGTCCTTCGCCGACCTGTCGGTGCAGCAAGAGGCGTCTTCTTCTACCAGCCGACGTTCGACTGTGAGCCAACTCCCGTAACCTTTTCCTGTATTTACTCAAACGACGCCTCTGTAATGCAGACAATGGAATGTTCTGTTTTAATATGTTGTAAGCACACTCGGCTAGCGCACACAAAAGATCGGCGTCAGCGTTTTCGATGATGGCTCTTTTCAGCTTGTTGTTCTTGATCCTGTTCAGAGCCTGTATGCATATAATGTGTCTCTTCACTAGGGCAGACATCGTGGGAATGAAGAGACTATCCAAGCGTGCGGGCTTTTTATACCTTAGGCAAGTACACGTACTGAACACCGTCGTCTGGAAAGATGGCCGTGCGCAGACGCATGTCCTCGGGCGTGTCCTGTTTGAGATCGACCAATAGATAGCCGTACGGTACCGAAGTGGCGTCTTTAAAAGCCTCTTGAACGAATTTAGCGCGCCCCGGATACATCTGTCGAGCCAAGTGCGACATCTGCGATGCGTCACGAGGATTCTTGAACACCACCATGTATTGAGAATTCAGACTTATGGTACGACTCTCTTTGTTTTTGGGGAAAAGGTTCTGTACGAGATACAGCACGGACGTGTTCCTGTGGTGACTCTTTTTAGTGAACAAGGTCGTGACCCGTTCGTCCGTTTCTGCCATGAGATCGTCTATGACGATGAGGTTCCTCGTCGACGAATCGAACATGCTAGCACTCGGCAACCCTTCCTCGAAGCGCACGTCCGTCAAGTCCATCGTTGCGTAAGCCTCTTGCCATTCTCCGTAACACCACGTGATCCGTTCGGGAGGTGGATCGATCATCGCAGCAGCGTGACGTAGCATACGCGTCACGAAGGTACTTTTGCCGCATCCCGTCGGACCGGCGACGATGCACGTGAAAGGATGTTTCCACCGCGCGTCCATGGTCGCTTATGAAAGACGACCGCCGTGCATCGTCCTTTTCTAAACATCCACCGGACCCGTGCTCACCCCGTCCTCGTGCACCACTCGTTTGGGGTAGAAGTAGGTGAGAGCCGCTCGTTCCTGTACGTACGTCATCACGGTCGAGTGACGCACCCGGAATCCACGGTTCTTTCCACTTCCGCTCCGACGGTTGGTTAGCACCTCCAGGAACGCGTTCTTGTCGATGTCGTTGTGACGTTTGCTCAGTCCTTTGGTGCTGTATTTGTCGGTGGCTCCGAAACAATAGTACGTCTTGCTGCACAACCCCACGAACCCGTCGCAGGACCATTCCACCTTGAACAGACCAGGTGTCCTCTTGTCGTACGCCCTACGCGCTTTACAGCACTCCTCGTCGCCGACCCACGGTCTATTGGCGAGTCGACAGCGCACGTACTCGTTCCGATGATCGTCGCAACATTCGGACGGCAACCATTCGGAACGATGTCGGAAGTAATGTTCTCGTAGTTCCGGGGTCACGAGGGCGTCGACGGACTCGCCGGCCAAGGCCAAATAGGCAGAATCTGTATCTGTCTCGCAGTACTGGAAAAGAGGGCGCTCCAGGTACCTGTCGATGAAGTCGTAGTAGAACTGCAACATGCGCATCTTGGCGTACTGCAGAACGAAGAATCCCACGTGTATGGGTAGGCTATACGTGACGGTCTTCTTGTTCATCTCTATCTCGTACGCATCGTCCACGATGACATCGAGTTGTCGGAATCTCTTATCGTTGACCAAGAGCGATGCCGCCTTCTCTTTGCAATAATTGACGTTGCGATGTCGGTCCACGTTGGTTATGGTCTTTCCGTAACCCGAGTTCCCCAGCAACTTCATGGTGTCTGCGATGATGGCCTTGTGCGAGTGGACGTCTCCTTCGCGTCGCGCCGTGGACACTGCATCACCGAACCGTCTGAAACACGGGACGGGATCGTACTCGATGACCTGATACACGTGCGTCACCTCGAGACCGTGGTCCATGTACCATCGCAGCAGAGGCGTGGCAAGCAGGATCTTATCCCCTCGATAACTACCCACGAGCATGCGTCTCGGTGTCGTCATGATGTTGTGCTCCTCGGCGTATCGGCGCATGAAAGGTCCGAGATCGTCGCGTGTCAGTCGGATGTTCTTGAACACGGGCTGCATCTCGGCAAAGTGTTCTCGCAATGCTTCCGGTACGCGAAGGTCACACTCGATCAGACCGAACACGGTTCCGGCACGCACGCCGCTCAGGATCTGTTGTGACGTCATCGTCCATCGTGCACGACGTCGTCGCGGAAATGTAGCATCCAGAAGCTTTTTCACGACAGGATCTCGTCTCGTCTCTTTCCACTCGCATTCCCACATCTCTACGACTTTGACAAAGTGACCGAGGTAGACGGTGTTCTTTCGGGTCTCTTCGAGCAGTTCAGCCATGGGTTTCCCGTTGACCTCGTTGACCTCTTTGCCAGTGCACGAGTGACCATGGAAAAAACATCCATGGTACTGATAAGCCGTTTTCGTCTCGCTGCACCACCCATCCACCAGTAGTTTGCCTATTCTCTTCTCTCTACCGTTGATCTGGTGTCGTATGACGCGTCCCGTGCGTTCGGATTCCCAAGTCAACCATTCCGCGGCCATCTGACCGTACAGCTGCGCCGATTCCGGTCGGAAATCTTTCTCTTCCCGTCGTCGCGTGTACCATCCCATAGGCATGTCTTGCATGAGTGACCACAAGTACAGGGCATTGGCATCGTATCCCACGATGGACCTACAAGGACGAGCGGCCTCTCCGTACTCGTTCTGACGTAGCGTGGTGACCCCTTTCTCGTGATAGCGATGAAAAATGAGCGAAGCCCCGCCAACCACGTGATCTTTGACGAGATGATGAAGATCTTTATTCTTCTCGTTGAAGATGGTAAAGTAAGTCTTCTCGGGAAGGTCGTTGAACAGGTAGAGCAAGATCAGACCAGGTACGCTGATGCCTTGCTTGAACATGTCTATGCCACGTTGTTCGTAGAAGGCAAACTGTCTGTCGATGGCCTGCAGAAAGGGAACCACGTCTCTGTTGTTGTACCAGACGAGAAAGTCTCGCAAAGTCGTCATGGAATTGTCGCGCCAGGCCTCTTGACAACTGGCATAATTCTCGTCGGAAATACCTTTGTTCTTCAGTCGACTGAAGAAGGCCTGTTTCGATGGAAGTGCAGTGTCGTCGAGTCTCTCCAGACGGTCCATGTACTCGTACGGGAAATGACCTTTTGTCACCTCGCATCCGTATGCCTTCAGATACTTGTCGTAACTGAACCCGGGAGCTATGTAGTTGGTCATGTCTAGGAATTTCAGCTGATCTGTCGAAAGACACATGAAAGTGTTGTTGCGTTTGATGACGAAAAAAGTACCGACACCCTCATTCTCTTCGTCTTTGTCGTCTTGTTGTTCTTGTTGTTCTTGTTCTTCTTGTTCCTTTGATCCGGTGGATAAGAAGTAGAGTATGAGAAACTGTTTGATGGCATTGAGATCATACTTACCCGAATTGAACCCGATGACGGGTAACTGATGCATCCATCCATAGAGTTGTCCCATCAGCTTTTTGTATGGATTGGTCGTCGGACGAGATTTCTTCTTATCGACGGCTGATCGTGCGGCCTTCTCAGTTTCGTCCCATTTCGTCAGTTCCTCTGCGAGTTGATCCAAGACATCTTCATACGAGTGTTTGATCTTGTCGTACGCGGCGTCACTCATCGCTTGTAAGATATTCATCATTCTACTCACCAACTTGTTGGTGTCTCCGTCCGTGACGAGACATTGCACTCGCTCGTGACCGGGCACGTTGGATGCTACGCTGACGCTCAGTGGAACGTGACGCGCCACCCAGTGGACCTTGTCACTGTCCGACGGAAGTTGTTCCGTGTCGAACCAACACTCAAAATCAAAGGTGGCTCGATACGAATAGTAACGCAACGATTCAGCCACGCGAATGTTCTCGTCGTCCAGACGTTCGAACACCGATGGTGTGGAATGGTACACGCCACCAGGATAGACTCGACGCACACCCCCCGTACACGTGCGCTCGTGTCGATACAGCATAGATGCTTTGTTCCATAACGAGTCACCGCACTTCCGACATCGATACGAGTTGCAGTACATGCAGACATCTTGGATGAATGAAAAATGTGTCCCGTGAAGGTTGAGATACATTGTTTCGGGGTACTTGCATAACGATCGACGAACCAGTTCGGCAGTCGACTTACCGTCCTCCTCACTGACAAGGCGGTACACGCACACGTTCGTTTGGAACGTGGTCTCTACGCGATAGAGGTCATCCAGCGTGACCCCTGTAAATTCTTCCATGGGTACGCGATCTCGATCGTATTTCTCGTAGAGCGTCTTCACCGCCGGTTCCAATCGACGTATATCGCATCCTCGATGTAGGGCCAGACATCGGAACAAACACAGGTTATCTTTGTACCTCTTCATATGGATGGGATCCGTTTCCAATCCGATGATGCTTTTCTTCCTCTTGATGTAGGATGGTAGAGAGATCATGCCTACACATCCTATAGGATGATCGATGATGCGATTAACGAAAAAAGTGACATTCGTCACGAGTTCACACACCCACGCAGAATCCGGTCTTTGATTGATGGCCCATTGCAAGAGATCGGGTTCTCGGATGCGTTCGATAAATTTATCAAAGTCCTTGCTGTTGGTGACGAGACTGGGTTCGTCCAGGTAGCGCCCACAGCAATTACAAGAGGTATGATAGTACTTGTATTGACCCGTGTTCTTGTTTCTCAGAATGAACCCGTAACTGAGGTTAATCTTGAATGCATTGGTCTGTTCCTGGAACATGATATTCAAAGACGGTTCGAAGTCGGTCGTGTCTAGCGTGATTAATCTGTAATCGTACCTGCATTGAAGAGGACCTCTGAACACGTGGGTTCGTATAGCAGACCAGTGCGCACGAACGACATCTAGCAACTCCGTCGATAGAGTATCGGCGAAGGGAAGTCGTTCAGGTGGCTCTAACGGATCTTCCTCGGTAACGAGTGGATGGTTGTGGGATGGGGTAGTGTCTTCTCTTATTGATCTCTTTGGTGCTGGTGGCTCTGTGACGTCGACACACGCGGTTCGTGCGTGCATGGTCAGATCGTTACGTCTTTCGAACTTCCGTCCGCATTTCTTACATGCGTAGACGATGCTTCTATTACTACTTCTACTACTACTACTACTACTACTACTACCTCTACATACCGACCTTACGTGATGCTGTAGGTTGTTATATCTCCCGAAGGTGGCGCCGCATTTCTCGCATGCGTATTTCGCTCTCTTTGCATAGTCGCTACGTGGCGCCACCATAGGTGGTGCCACCGAGTATGAATGTAAGTCGCATGATGGCGTCGAGTGAGTACTCTGCACGTGACGTTGTAGTTCTGCACACGTGTCGAAGGCGACCTCGCAGTGACGACACTGGTGTCTTTTCATGACTGCATCTACAACTGAGAGGGAATGGACTCTCAGTACATCTATATAGTGAGTGCGAGGTGGATAAGATGTCAATCATTAATAAGAGACGTTCCTATTGGTTAATTACTAATTAACATGGGTACTATTGTCCAATCACCAATAAGAGACGTTCCTAGCTTGATTCCTATTGGTCAATTACTAAAAAGGAGCGGTTCCTAACATGGGTACTATTGACCAATCACGAATAACCTAACATGGGTACTATAGACTCTTAGTACATCTATATAGTGAGTGCGAGGTGGATAAGATGTCAATCTTTAATAGGAGACGTTCCTATTGGTCAATTACTAATTAACATGGGTATTATTGTCCAATCACCGATAAGAGACGTTCCTAGCTTGATTCCTATTGGTCAATTACTAAAAAGGGGCGGTTCCTAACATGGGTACTATTGACCAATCACGAATAACCTAACATGGGTACTATTGACCATCATAATCGACTACGGGTTTCCCTTTCGTGAAGAGGGGTGTCAGTCGTGCGAATAATGAAGCTACAACACGTTCCATTTTGATTATTTTATTCAATAGAATACATTGTCTATGAAATATATATACTGATATGAAAAGATAGGCTTCTCTATATATATAAGTTGATGATGATGATATGTCGAGTTGTGAGTGTTTTACTATGATGACTGACTTGTGGGTTTTTACACTACGACAGAGGTCACGTGTGTGAATAATGGCTGACTTGTGGGTTTTTACACCACGACAGAGGTCATGTGTGTGAATAATGACTGACTTGTGGGTTTTTACACCACGACAGAGGTCACGTGTGTGAATAATGGCTGACTTGTGGGTTTTTACACCACGACAGAGGTCACGTGTGTGAATAATTGTATGTATATATATAGAAGTCGATCTCTTCATGCATAAAGATTACTATATGTATTTCATAAACAACAAATACACGCAAAAGAATAAAGACACTAATGATATATAACAACTACATAGATTAAATTCAATTACTAAAGACACTAATGATATATAAAAACTAAATACATAAGATTAAAGTATATACGATTCAAATCAATTACTCTGTGTGTGACACTAAATACATAAGATTAAAGTCAACAACTAAATACATAAGATTAAATTCATTAACAATTATTAAAGACACTAATGATATATAACAATTACTAAAGACACTAATGATATATTAAATTCATTAATAATTCAATTACTGTGTGTGTGTGTGTGTGTGTGTGTGTGTGTGTGTGTGTGTGTGTGTGTGTGTGTGTGTGTGTGTGTGTGTGTGTGTGTGTGTGTGTGTGTGTGTGTGTGTGTGTGTGTGTGTGTGTGTGTGTGTGTGTGTGGCGTGTTTCAATCCTTTGTTTACAACATCCAAGGATTGAAACACGCCACTTCTTGTATGAGATGTGATTGCATCTCCTCTGACAGTAGTCGAGTGCACTCTTCTGCACATACGTTGACAGTAGCTTCGGCTACTGTCAGAGGTGTGTGGTGTGCTCTATGCATGATTAAGTGTGTGAATGCTTCGCTAATCATAATGTTCGCGACTTCTGGATTTAAAATGTTCGGTTTCGTTGGTGATGATGCTAAAATAATGTTTTCTTCGCAGCAGCGATCGCACGTGCACGGTGATGACGATGTTGATGGCTGCTGTGTGTCGGAGGATGGATTGTTCGTGGCCTCGAATGATGGCGACGGCAGCGGCGACGCTGGTGTGAATTCAAATGTCTGTGTATCTAGTAGACACGACGACGACGACGGTAGGGGCGGCGCCGTCATTGACGCAACTGGTGCTGCTGTTAGGGTTGTCGTTGCTGCTGCCGCTGCTGCTGCGGTTGGTGCTGCAAATCGACGTTTTCTGTCGAGCACCAACCGCAGGTCGTTCGCAGCAAACGGCGGTGATTTTCGTTTTCGTCGCTGCTGTTGCAGCGGTGTTGTCGTCTTTTCATCGTCGTCGGTGTCATCTGCTTTTTCATATGCCTCGCGTAATTGTCGCAGGCCGTTATGGATCTATAGACGGGACAACAAAAGACACACCTGTTTAATCAATGTCAGGAACTTCGTTCTTACCTGCATATAGACTGGCTATGGTCGCTCTGATCGTGTCTGCCATATCGTCACACCATTGTCTTTTACCAACCCTCTCCTCTATCGCTATGACAACCCAGCGCAAGATGTAATTGATCAGACCGGAAGACGGTACGTAATATTCACCTTCCGATAAATCTAATATACGCTCAACCTCGTTACATGCATAACGAACACAGGCTGCGTCTATCAATGTGTTGAAGGTGTTCTGGTTCATCATGGCTTCTGTGCGATTCCGTATTCTGTCTATGTTCATTACCGTCGCCTGCATATCGTTGCTGCTGCTGCTGCTGCTGCTGCTGCTGCTGCTGCTGCTGCTGCTGCTGCTGCTGCTTATGAGCATAGCTGCTTCGCCGCTGCTTACGGTAATAACCGCATCGTTACTTTCCTCGTCTGCTATACACAGAGTGGGTTCGGTAGAGGAAGTGATGGATGGTGTGGATGGTAACAGATTACGTTCTTCATACGAGTCTAACCACTGCTGTACCTTTTTATTCATGGTCATTTCCCACTCCCGTATCTTTTGATCCGTGCTTATATCATCATCATCAACGGGAGGACCTGTGCTTTCATTGCTGTCAGCGCTGGTAGCGACGGCATTCTCTTTGTCTTCCTCCTACAAAGAGAATGCTTCGTCAAGTACTTCCAACTCTGACGCAATGTAGTTTACATAGTCCTTGTTGACGCGCTTTTTAATGGTCGCTCTGACACGGACCCCCCTCAACACAGACAGGGCAGCCACCCGTTCGTCTTCTGACTTCATTGCGACGTACTGGTTCGCGGTGAAGCCAAGGATTTTAACTGCCAGCGTATCAAATACGTTAACCCAACATTCACTGCCTATGCTGTCCCTCAGGAGGACACGCAGGTTGAATCTGTACGTCGGAGATCGCTCCCATTTGTGTGTTGAACAATAGTACCCCTTACTAGTACTACGCTGGACACCAACGGGACACTGTGAGCATGCCAGATATACTACATATCTCTCCTGCCGTGCGGTACACACTATGGTTAACGGTGCTGGAAACTTGTACGTTCCAGGACTTACCTGAGTCTGTAAACGTGTCAGGTTCATCATGTGCTCGTCATCGAAGAGCTGCTGCTGTGCGGCGGCGGCCATCTTGTTGCTTCGGTAGAGAGAGAGAAACTGTCGAGTCGCTGCGAGAATCGTGTTATGACAGTTGCAGCTACGGGTCCCTTATATAGCGGGCCGGTTGCATGGCGCGTCTGTGTTATATTTACCAGCTGGCCCTCTGGTATGCGCCGCGCATTCCTATCGCTGTGCGCGCCAGACTTTATGTCGCCTGGTTTTTTGAATGAACTCGCGGCAATTCACGAGTATCTGACCTAACACGTTCTGTCCACGCTGTCCAGTGTAAGTGGACATGCTCCAGTATCCCTCCCTACTTCTCACACTTTCCATTAACGACGCTGGATATGTTTCTAATAATAGTTTGCGTAATGTCGTGTCGCGAAATTTAATAGCAACTAATGCTATCATTACAGATCTTCTCTGTCTGTTCCACTGCGCGCGTAACTCCTGTTTCTCTCGGATGGTCTTGCTTAGGTATTTCGCCTGTAGTCCGGTTCTTGTGGCTAGCATTTTCTGCGCCGTCTCGACATCTCCATAAAAGATGCATTTCCTGTACTGGTATGCAGCTTCAACTGTGTTAAAAACATGACCCCATGCATGTATCCTACATGCGTAGAAATTGGATAGAAACGATTTTTCTCCACGGAAGTATATAGGAGGAGTCATTCTGATTTTATGTTGTTTAATGTTACATGCACTGTATTTATATACATAAAATGCATGCATAAATTAATGCATGCATATATAAATTAATGCATGCATATATAAATTAATGCATATATGTCCACCAGTTTCCATGCAGCAATAACTTCCATAAGTGCTTGGTGTTTTTATGCGTGATAAATGAGTTTTCGGATTCAGCGTTCGTTTGTTGACAAGCTTATCTCTGGGAGGAGTTGTTTACTGTTTCATGCAAAATGTCTGGAATCGATACAACGTTAGTTGAGAACTGGTTGACTTTGTTTTTTACACGTGATAAATGAGATTTTGCTTTCGGCATCGATTCTCTGACACTTCTGTGACAGAATTATCGAACATGTTTTTCGTTGTGAAGGACTAGTGGGTTTGGGAGTTGATTATTAGCATTCCAGTTTAATAATAATTTTATTATGGGTGTTTTCTAACATAACTTTCTGACTTTGATGGATTTGTTATTGTGTTATAGCAGCTTATGTCAGCTGTCTGCATTGTTTAGCGTTTCCTATATAAAGCCGTCCTGAGACAAGGTATTTACACACTTACCACCATTCTGCAACCGTCGTTCTGCTGCTGCTGTCGCTGTCGTTGCCTCTGACGTCATCACGATGCTGTCTAGCGTTGGTTTGTTTTCCGACTTGATGCAAGCCTACATCGAGATTGGCGTTGTGTTGACTCTGATACTGTATCGATCGTAAGTACATATTGTCCGTGGTTGTTTGCTGATACGTACTCCTGTGTTTTTAAAAGGTTTTAAAAGCGTCTACATAACACACGCAGTTTAACTTTAAGAGACATCTTTTATGCGTCTGTGACCTAGTTACAATGCCTCTTGCTAAGCGGCTGGTAGTCTGATTATAAATAGCAAGCGCGCCGCGTCGGCCGAGCGAGGTCGCCAGGTCAGTCTTATCTGTTTTACGCGACCTAGTTTCTGGTGCTGGCGGTGTAGCATTACATACGTCGTGGCGGATCCAAAGTACACCGCTCACAGCAGGTCTACTCATAGTTTATTATTAACAGATGTGCATGTGCTATTTAATGTATATACGATACTTTTAACACAGTCCTTTAGCAATGGCTCAATGTGTCTTTCACTCTGGTTTTTCAGCTTCCATAGAAACCACTGGCCGTTCGTGATGCAGGAGTTGTGTGCTCGTACGCCACGCATAGACAACGATGACATCGTCGACGATGGTTATCAATCCGAAAGTTGGGACAACGAGTGCAATGAATACGCCGCATTTCTAGACCATAGAAAATTGTGGCCGGCTGTCATGCAAGAAATGGAAAAGTCGTGTAGGGAGTGCAGCAATGTAGTAAAACAGCCAGTACAACGACCTACAAAACTTATTGACAGACGCGGAAAGTCACTGCCGCGTCTGGACTTCAATAACCTCCCAGCGCCCTCTTTGTAAAACAGAACGATTTGTGAGCTGATTAACAGACGAACACTGCATTTCATATGATTTGATATATGACTATTTTTAATATTACTATGCTTTAATATTCTTTAATATGGCTATTTTTAAATGATATAATGAAAGCTATTTATATGCTTTAATATGACTATTTTTAAATGATATATTGAACGATATTTATATGCTTTAATATGGTAAATATATGGCTATTTTTACATATTTATATTACTATATTTATATGTGCTTTAATATGATTTGATATAACTATTTTTAACTGATTATATTACTATATTAATATGATTTTATGTGCTTTAATATGATGTATAAAATAATTATATTACTATTGCTTTTATATGATATATAGCTATTTTATATAGCTATTTTTTATTACTATGATGTATGGCTATTTTTATATATTAAAATTTGTGACTTCATGCAGTGTTGTGTCGGTTGGTGATAGGGTAACGCGGGCTACAACGGGTAAGGTATCGTGGACTACTTCGAACCACGGATTAAATGGAATAAAATTACTCCTCAAGGATAGCGGTCACTATGTTAGGGTAGCGGTCACTACTGAGGTCAAAGGTCATCAGGTAGCGGTCACTACGTTAGGGTAGAGGTCACCACTGAGGTCAACACACATGAGATCAACAGGTCAGGATCATGTCAACATATTGGGGTTATAACCGTTAGGGTTATCTCCAGTCGCTAGGGGGCGCTCGTGGTGGATGTAGGTCACCGCTAGGGGGCGCTGGGGGCTACCCAGAAGCCTCTATACCGGAAGTTACTGGGCTGCTCTTTACTGTGCGGCTCTTTTGAGGTCCCATTAGAGCACGTATACTACTCCCATCGCTTATGACAACACAGGCACACTGATGCTATCACATCGCTTATGACAACACAGGCACACAGGTGCTATCACATCGCTTATGACAACACAGGCACACAGGTGCTATCACATCGCTTATGACAACACAGGCACACAGGTGCTATCACATCGCTTATGACAACACAGGCACACAGGTGCTATCCCATCGCTTATGACAACACAGGCACACTGGTGCTATCACATCGCTTATGACAAAACTTCACCGTCTTGTTTTGGTTTCTATTGTCTTGCAAATGTCGGTTGTATTTGTGCAGAGTTTGGTACAGCCGGATGTTCACTGTGAGATGGAGCACCACGGACTCCATGTGGCAGACATCGCACTTAAGGATGGAGAGATCCACTCTCTCAGCTGGTGATGCCTTTACCCTCTCGCCGTGTGTGCATTCATCGGCCACTTCTCGGTATTGACCTTCGAGAAGGTCGACACAACCAACAGCAGGCAACTTGGTGCTGCCAGACCGACCTTGCACAATACTATTGTAATAAAGACAGCAACAAGATGCAGGTAGTACATGAATAGTATCAACAAATACATCAGCAATATTACATCATAACATGTTGACCTTTATTGCAATTTATTTTAAATAAAAACTTAAAACGTTTAACTGTAATTTAGTGGTTCTGAACTAATGTTCTTACATTAGTTACATTAGTTGATTAAACTACTATATTACTGTTTCTAGGATGGAGTAATGTTTACAAACACCATATTTCAGCGAGATTGCCCACAACCAGGTGTGTTATTGGGAGCTTTCGGCAATCTCCGTATCACCGGCTGGAAATGTGTGTGTGTGTGTGTGTGCGTGCGTGCGTGCGTGCGTGCGTGCGTGCGTGTGTGTGTGTGCTTTATAGTAAGTATTAGAAACCCACCTTGAAAAGAACTACAGCAAATGTCAACAAAACGTTTTGAAAGAAATATTTTTTATGAAAACAAACTACTGTATAGTGTGATGTACCTGACTGCTCCGGGGGAGAGGGGTCACTAGGGGGTGGCTCACTGATTGCTCCGGGGGAGAAGGGTCACTGGGGGTGGCTCACTGATTGCTCCGGGGGAGAGGGGTCGGTAGGGGGTGGCTCACCCTAATTCACCAGATTATGAGACCACAAACGCTATCCTCAAAACGTACAACTCCATATTAAAAAGAAATATTCGTGCAATTAAAAAAAATTATTTTGAATCACGATTTAACCGATTCAAAAATGACATAAGAAATACTTGGAAAACCATCAATGAAATTCTTTCAAAAAATAAAGGAAAGAAAAAATCCTCGACAATTTTTAAAGAAAACGGTACTAGTATTACTGATAAAACTGATATAGCAAAGAAATTCAATAACTATTTTACAAACATTGGTCAAACTATTGCAGAAAGCATTCAATATAAAGGAAATAAAAACTATGGCTACTATTTAAATACACAAGTTAAATCTGTTCTAAAATTTAAGAATGTTAATGAAGAAACTGTAAGGAAAACAATAAATGATCTTCCTACAAAAAACAGTAGTGGATTCGACGGCATTTCTTCAAAATTGCTGAAAATAATTGAACCCGCCATCATTAAATCCTTAACCTTAGTAATTAACCAAGTCATAAATACAGGCATATTTCCTGATAAACTTAAAATTGCAAAAGTAATTCCAATTTTCAAGAACGATGACCCAACATTATTCAAAAATTATAGGCCTATTTCTCTCCTTCCAACTATTTCTAAAGTCTTAGAGAAAATCATCCACAATCAGTTATCTGCATATTTTATTGATTCTAAACTATTTTTGATAATCAGTACGGATTTAGACCTAATCATTCAACCGAATATGCATCACTTGAATTAGTAGATAGAATCATTACTAAAATGGATAGAAATTACTTACCAATTAGTATTTTTCTTGACCTTTCCAAGGCATTTGATACTATTGACCATTCAATATTACTAAATAAATTAAGACACTATGGCTTAGATGGTAAAACTCTTCTTTTATTTAAAAGCTATTTAAACAACCGTAAACAGTACACCGAATTTGATGATACCACATCTGAAACTTCACTCATTAAAGTTGGAGTACCACAAGGGTCCATCCTAGGACCACTATTATTTACTATATATATAAATGATTTCTCACAAGCCAGCCAAATGTTTAACTTTATAATATATGCTGATGATGCCACTTTATTTAGCACTATTGAAACTTTCAGAGATAGTGTCCAAAATAAAAGTACAGAATCAGTAATAAATGAAGAACTCCTCAAAATAGTTGAGTGGCTTAATATAAATAAGCTATCACTAAATAAAAGTATATCTAAATATATGACCTTCCAAATGCCAAACAAAACTACACTGACATTATCTCTCAAAATAAATAATATAGATATTGAGAAAGTGGAAGAATTTAACTACCTAGGCTTAACTATAGATACTAACTTAAATTGGAAAAAACACAGAGAAAAAATCTCAAATAAGTGTTCCAAAACTATAGGAATACTAAACAGATTAAAACATGTATTACCTTTAGAAGTAAAAATTATGTTATACAATGCATTGATATTACCTCATATTAATTACTGTATTACGACATGGGGATATCAAAGAAACAGATTAGTGAAAATACAAAAGAAAGCAGTACGAATTATAACATTAAGCAAATACAATTCACACACAGAACCACTTTTTAAAAAACTCAACACACTAAAAGTAGAAGACTTACTAAAACTACAAGAACTTAAATTTTATTACAAATATAGACATCAAAATCTACCTGTCTACTTTTTAAACTGGCAAATAACCCCAAATACATACATTCACAACTATAGTACTAGGAGAACAACTGAACTACATACTTACAGAACTAAACATGAATTTGCAAAAAAAATTCTTAAATACAACTTGCCACGTGTTATAAACAATATCCCTGATTTAGTTATAGACAAGATAGTGACTCATAGTTTGAAAGGCTTTTCAAGTTATGCCAAAAATTACATGCTACAAAAATATAATGACACATGCACTCTCCTAAATTGCTATATATGCCAACTAAATTAAATAAATTATGAATGAGCATAACACAGTTCATGCAATCACAATTAAACTTTTCAATTTGTATACTTGCACACATGCTTACACGCGTACAGGCGAAAATAACACATAAAACACACCAGTACAACACATCATCACACACTTAAATTGATTATATGTAAGACACAGACAAAAAACCAAACATGCTCTCTACTTTTTTAATGTAGAAATATATGTATAGGGAATATATGTTTATTGTTATTGTTAGTTTGGGTGGCTCCTACGATAGCGACCATTGTTGGTCTTAGTAGGAGTCTCCCTTCCCACAGCAAATGTTTTTTTTTTTTTTTTTTTGGTTGTTGTTGCATAATGTATTACTTTTATTGATGATTTATTAGTTGCTATTATATATTGTACAGTTCTATATGTGCATGTATCATATGTATTTATATAATTTATATTGCCACTCAATATAATTTATCTATGTCTTTTGCTGTTGGGACAAATAAAATTTATCCTTATCCTTATCCTTATCCTTATCACTGATTGCTCCGGGGGAGAGGGGTCACTAGGGGGTGGCTCACTGATTGCTCCGGAGGAGAGGGGTCACTAGGGGGTGGCTCACTGATTGCTCCGGGGGAGAGGGGTCACTAGGGGGTGGCTCACTGATTGCTCCGGAGGAGAGGGGTCACTAGGGGGTGGCTCACTGATTGCTCCAGGGGAGAGGGGTCACTAGGGGGTGGCTCACTGATTGCTCCGGGGGAGAGGGGTAAGTAGGGGGTGGCTCTCTGATTGCTCCGGAGGAGAGGGGTCAGTAGGGGTGGCTCACTGATTGCTCGTTTCTTGGTTTTGGAAGCCGGCGTTGTACCTGCCTGTGTATGTGGGTCTTTGTTATTTTTGTCAGAATCTATTTATAACAGGAATCGTTTATAAGGATAACACCAATGCCGTGTTTGTCTGTGATTTTTTTCTAAGCACCACAATGGAAATGAGTGCTTAAATTTTTTTTGGTGTCATCCTAATATTTTAATGTACTTTCATTAATTCACATTTGATGTATATGTATATATGTAAGTTACATTTTTATTTTGAATAAATCAAATTTGAAAAAAGCGAGGGTACGTCAGCCGAGTACACTCTAGACTAGATTTTTTAATGAATGAATGAATGACTCATGAGTTTATTTCACAATAAAAAAGTTAGTACACAATGCACGAATTATTACACAATGAATTTGTAGAGAAAACACAAAGCAGTAGTATTTTAACTCGATGGCAGGAATCCCGGATCATGATGTTATTGCTCACAGATGCGTTGTTACAATTTATCGCCGAGCAAAACTGTCCGTAACCTTGCCACGGTCTCATGTTTGCGAACATCTCAACATCAAAAAACGCTGCATACGCTTAACCATTGGACCGGGCGAAACGAAGCCTCTTATTTTATACGCTCTTTTGTTGCATGTCTCAAGTTGAAACTAACCGTCAGCATGAGTATAGTGTCTTGCAGACATTTTCTCAGCAATACATCGCTAGTCTGACACCTGAAGAACTTCGTCTTTGTGGTTGCATCCTGCACGAAAAAAGGCATTATCGTTTCGTCCTCTCGATAAACTGTACTGGTTATCTTTATAAACGACATTGACTCGTCTGTTAAAGTTTGCTGATGACACGAAAACGTTGAGACAAGTTCCTGACATTGAATATACTTTCACTCTCCAGGAAGACCTCCATTTTATGTTTAATTGAAGTCAGTATCGGCAGCTATTATTCAACTTCACTAAATGCAAATGCCTGCACATTGGTTGCAATTGGATACAACCCGAACTACGACTATTTTGTGGGATATGAACGTATAGAATCGATATATATATATATATATATATATATATATATATATATATATATATATATATATATATATATATATATATATATATATATATATATATATATATATATATGAGGAAAGACGTAGGAGTACACATTAATAAATCACTGAAAGTAAAGGAGTTAGTAAACTACGTAGTCGAGAAAGCAAATAGAATACTAGGGACAATTCGTAGGACCTACACAGACAAAATCATGAAAAACATCAAAATCTTATACATCACCTTGGTCCGACCCATCAGCGAAAACTGCCAATAGGCATGGTGCCCACATCTTCAGACAGATATAGACAAATTAGAAAGTGTCATGTTAGCCGGTGCTGCCCTCTATTAGTTGAACACTAAATAAGCATTTTAGTGGGACGCACTTCCGAAGGAGGACACCGACACGATGCTGCTGGACGTGCGCGATTGTATTTCAGTCACTGATTCGAATATAATAAAAGCGGTTATTAAATACGTGTTTTACTAATGTAATTACACGACAAAAAGTGTACAGAGGAGGGCCACTAGGATGATCACTGGAATCTCTAAGCTCCCATATTATCTAAGATTGCGAAAGTGTGTCCTCCTGTCTCTACAAGATGGGAAGAAAAGGGCTGGTATGCTCGAAGTTTTCTAAATTATTAATGGATTTACTGACTTTGACACCAAGAGAATATTTGAGCTAAGCCATACCCCCGTCCAAGAAGACACAACAAGTCAATAGTACGACACCACAGCCGACTAGATCCACGCTACAAGTTCTTTTCGCAGCGAGTAATCAAGCCATGGGCATGGAATACCCTACCAGGTCCAAGCAACTGTGTCAATGCACTAACGGTAAACAGTTCCAAAACAAAATATCAAAATTACTGCCATAACCACTGATTGGGAGGGGGGCTATATATGAGACAGCAGGCTCCCTGCCCCAAACCCATTCAAGGTATGATACAGTGTACATAGCATTCGAATGTTTGTCACGAAGTCCAAGATTGCAGGATCTCGTGGGCAACCATTCACCAGTGACGTCGCTCTTTCCGCCCCAATGGCTTCTAAAATGAGGATATGGTAGATATCAAAGACAATACTCTCCTGTAACAGAGATACACAGGTCGCTGCCATGGCGTTCCGATGCGCACGACCAGACCATTATCATAAAACGCGCTATGACAATAATGGCATAAATTCAGCTACATATGCAGAGCAGGTAATCATGTAGTGCATTTGCAATTATGCTGAATGTTGTTTAAAAGTGTATGTGATTTCCATGCTTGGGGAAAACCAGCGGCAGCCCCAATTATCGCCCAATACTGACGCTTTTTGATTTGTCTCGATCACGCAACTTCTTTATGTAATTTGTGGTGGTACGATGTTTACTGGTCCCACCAGCTTCGTGGTACTAAGACTTTTAGTACGCATGAAGAATATGAAATGCGCACAGCATACACAAAATTAGCATTGTTATTGTCACTGTCACGTTGTCATTGACATGTGTAGTAGACGTAGTTGGGGTAGATGGTTGTTAATTTATACGGTGGCACTTCTTGACACTGACAGTGCAGTGCCTACGCTTGGGGAAATATTTCAGTTATTTATTTTTACTAGAATGTTGTTATTTTGCGTAGCACTTGGGATAAACCTATATAAAGCAGTTTAAATTTTGTTTATGTGTCAATTAGATCAACAGTTATTACCACTTTAGACAGAAAAAACTGAGTTTTTTGTAAGCATTACCATTAGGCAATTGTGTCTCCATTATTTGTGACCAGGGAAGCCTGACAGCTCAAAAAAAATCTTCACAACTTTGTCAGTAATAATCTTTTAAATGAAAAAATGGAACTTGAGTAAAGGCCCTTTAGTTCATTTGAGTAATTATCAAATTGTCAATGTCTAGTTTGTAGTAGTACAAAATCTTTAAAAATAAAAACTATTTGACCATGCAAGATATGAAAAGCACAATAGTGTCAAATCAACCAGTGGTCAAAAAGTTGATGTCTCAGAATTTGCTTAAATTTTAACCAATGAATAAGTAGCTATTCCTGAGCACTTCTGCGAAAAAACTAAGGATTTACATGCAAATTGTGTCTGTTACACCCTATGATGTGAACAGTGGGTAAGCGCCCCAAAACGCACTCATTATTTTTATCTGTTTTCAAGTGCTTCTAACTTGAGAAGTTTACAAGCTACATACCTGAAATTGTAGACATATTGGTACAGATTATCTAAGCAAAATTCAGGAATGATAGGGCAAATGGCAATGAGCATAAAGGGTGCACGAAAATGGAAAAGAACATTTTTAAACATTTCCGAGAAGGATTTCAACAGTTTGTATTTCATTGTTGTATTATACAATGTCCAAATTGCTACCATCTATTTTCAGGGAATACAACATTGTATTGTATTACAATACAATGTACAAATTGCTACCATCTATTTTCAGGGAATACAACATTGTATTGTTGTATTACAATACAATGTCCAAATTGCTACCATCCATTTTCAGGGAATACACCATTGTATTGTGGTATTACAATACAATGTCCAAATTGCTACCATCCATTTTCAGGGAATACACCATTGTATTGTTGTATTACAATACAATGTCCAAATTGCTACCATCTATTTTCAGGGAATACAACATTGTATTGTTGTATTACAATACAATGTCCAAATTGCTACCATCTATTTTAAGGGAATACAACATTGTATTGTTGTATTACAATAATACATCATGCATCTGCAGTCAGTCCTTCACCTTTGACCACTGTGCCTCATCTTTAGCCAAATTCCTTAGTTCCCTCATTTATTCCTAAATCTGAGTGTACATGGTCCTACTTCTCTGAGGCCACTCAGCAGCAGTGGAGGTATTTAAATTACAATAATGACATTCAACTGGCCAGCAAGGCAGCTTATAGTATACCAAATTCATGTAACAAAATATTAGCAGCATCTATCAAGTTAATTAGTCACCACAGCCAGATTAATGATAGCCATCTGGCATCTTTACAGTGCAGTCTGCAAAATCTAGGTCAGGCAGCCGATGAAGTCAGAACAGGCAGAAACTGCTGGGCCTACTGCGCATTCAGTTCAACAGTGAGAAAAATCGAAGTCTGGCTTATATTTATCATAAGTGGTTTATAGCATGCTTATAAAATGCTAGCACTAAAGATAATTTACAGAGTATTTAAATAGACAAATTATCACTGCGAGACATGTGGGACGGCTTCTGCCTGTACACCGTCGCCGTCGGACAGCATGTTTATCCTCAACCCGCACAAACACAGTCTCTTCCTCTGCCCTGGCTCATGCATGTAGGGTTGTGGGCCGGCTAGGGGCTCGGGGTCTGCTTAACACTCCCCAATCTTTTAAATGTGAAATAGTGTCATCACAAGAAAAATCAGATGAATCCAACAATACAGTGAGATTGGCCTTCCCGTCGTGACGTCACGAATACCGTCCGCAGTCGCTAGATGTCGCTACAAAAATAATTTTTTGAGTATGGACAATGCAGTATGGGAATAAAAAAATTTTATGTCGCGTACCCTTTAACAGGTTTGTACAGTGGCATCTTTTCCGAATTCCAGTGAGGCTTTTCTGGGTTCAGGCGTGTAACTGACTTTGTTTATTCATAGCTCAGATGGATGCAATAATGTCACAGCAGCCCTAAATCAATTGCAAATATTTACATGATAATAGTTTATTGCAATGATAATCACATATTTTTCGCAATATGTCAACAAGAACGTATTAGGACATTACACTTACAATACAAAAGCATCATTTACAAAACAGTAGGACAAAACCTGTGGAGTCATGCAAGAAATAGTAGTAGGTTCTGCAGTATGCTTGTTTTATGTTAGTATCAAATTGTGTTCTTTGATATAATATATTTGGTTGTAGATGGGCTAGATGTTTGTTAGTAAGCACAGTTCCTTTTATATTTAGGTTGGAAAATGTAACATCACCCATATGTCTTTTTATAGCTTATGTGCATACATTGCAGCATAGCAGACTACTTTATAGAGAAATCACACTGGTTGTTAGTTTTGAGAGTCTAGTGATAGACCAGATGTGTAAACGTCATACGTCTTTTATGATCTCGTCATCAATGTGGGCTTGTTCCCTGTTGTATCATAAGCAAACCATGTCAACTATCATTCTGTAAATTTCTAGTCATTTGAAGTTATTTGCTTCCAGCTGACTGTGCAGCCAAACATCCAACAAGGAACTGATCAAATGGAAAACTAACTGTGCATGGAACCTTGTCGAAATCCTTTCCTTGCATAACTATGGCGTTGTGTCTCATAGATAAGATGACACAGAAGTTACAATTCCCTTAATACTTTGTCATGGGTGGTCAGTGTGATTATCTGCAGTCTAATAAGCGTGTCGTTTTTTCCAGGCCAAAGTCCAGGACACAATAGCCAACTGCTATAGATACTTCAAAAATTTGTTGGACATAGAACCAGCGTAAGTAGCTCTTAATGCCATATTGATTATACTAACATAGATAATAATAATTAGCACTCGTGAAATGTCATATCTCCGTGGCCAGCCCATTCATAGCCACATACAGTAAAATAGTGACACTTAGTCATGCGTACATTAGAAATATATCCTTAAGGTAAAAAAAATTCAGTTACATTTTGCTAACTACAAACAAACTGTTATTGGATGCTGCCAGTTGTGTTGTTCTGTGAGAATATAATTGGAAATATGTGTTAACTTGACAGATTTCAGCTATCACTTGTTGTTTTATTAGCACAGTAGATAACAAATGTTGAAAAACTGAAAACCCTAATTTGTCTTCATTTGTAGAGTGCCTGAACTCCACAGATTAAAACATGCAACATTCTTGTATAAAGGGTTGACTAACCTCCCGCCTTCATATGTGGTAAGTGAAACGAAACAATAATAAAGAACGGTAAATGGTGCTGAAAGAACAAATGGCCATTAGCATTATTTTGTTGTCAATTCCATTACTCATTTGGGACAAACTTCAGTCAGCCCCTAAAACTATGAGATGGGGAAAAAGAAAATCAATAGACTTAATTGTTTTTTACAATGATTTCTTTTACATTTGTAATGGTTTTTCATGATGCATGATTTTTTACCATTTACCCATATCTGAACTGTTTTGGCGTAAGCAACAACGAAGAGCAACTAAGTTGATTCCTGAACGAAGAAACCTTAGTTACGAAAGCCGCCTGATAGAATGTGGTTTGACAACACTAGAGACCAGGAAACTAAGAGAAGACCAAATATATGTTTTTAAAATATTGAATGGTAATGGAAATATTCATAGGAAAATGTTTCTTCAAACTAAAAGAAACGGTAGAACTGGGGGGCACAAAGCAGTATTAGTTTGCTTATGGTGCAGTTGCTGCAAGTTCTAATTCTGTTTGAAAAACCAACTTTTAACCAAATAAAATACCTTCACAGTAACACAATCGACAACTTGACACACACAGCTGATATATTCATTGCTAAATGTGATGATTCGCAGCTGTTTAGTCTATTTTATTTTCTATTTTGTGACATCAGTCAGGTTTTTGAGGATGTTTGATGAAGATTACGTAACTTTGAACAGTGATAGAAAATGTGCATAACATTGAGAACAATTGTATGTGACTATATAAAGTGACATCAATGTGTCTCCCAGGAGGCAGTGACATCAGTGGGGTGTGTCTCTCAGGAGGCAGTGACATCAGTGGGGTGTGTCTCCCAGGAGGCAGTGACATCAGTGGGGGTGTGTCTCCCAGGAGGCAGTGACATCAGTGGGGTGTGTCTCCCAGGAGGCAGTGACATCAGTGGGGGTGTGTCTCCCAGGAGGCAGTGACATCAGTGGGGTGTGTCTCCCAGGATGCAGTGACATCAGTGGGGGGGTGTCTCCCAGGAGGCAGTGACATCAGTGGGGTGTGTCTCCCAGGAGGCAGTGACATCAGTGGGGGTGTGTCTCCCAGGAGGCAGTGACATCAGTGGGGTGTGTCTCCCAGGAGATAGTGACATCAGTGGGGGTGTGTCTCCCAGCAGGCAGTTTCTCTCTAGCTCAATGGAAAACTCGTTATATGGCAATAATTGGAAACTTCTAAAATATAACTTTACATATATCTAATTTGCCAAAAAAAGAGCACATAAATTAGTTTTAAATTCTTTACTTGGAATATGAGCAGTATACATAATATAGAGGATGATAAATGAATGTAACAGATTATCTAATGATTGTGTTAATGCTAGCTGTGTGATTATGTTTTAAAAACAAATTTGACAAATATCTGAGAATGGGCTATACAGAGATGAAATTTTTTTGAACTCTTAATACAATAATGGCTTCTTTGTCCACTTGTCATCTTTAGCTTGTAACTTTAGATGTTAATCTTGTTAATTCATATTACCAATAAATGCCAGCCATAATAAGCGGAAATATGTTTCAGGTGGAATTATATGTTTAATTATACTTTATTTTATACTGTAGTGTTTGGATGCGAGTCGCCCATGGCTGTGCTACTGGATACTGCACAGTCTCTCTCTGCTGGAGGTGCCCATCCCAGAAGACATCGCTTCCCAGTGAGTCGTCTTCCAGTCATTCACAGTGTCAATACAGATGTTCTAGAATATAAAATTATGAAGAGTTTGGTTCCAAAACGCGATATATCCATTTTTGTTGTTTTGTGAAGTGACCATTTCAAACCAAACAAAAAAACAAACAAAAACAAACCAATTTTTTTCAGTTATATGTATTGTGTAACTAATGAAGATTATCTCATCATAAAATCAAAATCTAAAACTTTAATTTTACTTTAAAATGTTACTTATTTAATTGTGTTTACCAAAATGCGATATATCCATGATATCGTGCCCATTTTATATTTGTAATCATTATTAAATGAAGCAACCTGGATTGATCCTGTGCCACCTTATCTGGAAGCTATTAAACCTTGTCCTGGTTCATGGCAAGATCTCCTGCTATCAGTTTATCACCACGGCAAAGTTGAGAGTTCGAATGAGCGATGTGATTGCAAGACACATTTGGCAATTTCCACCACAAGAATGACAAGACGTCTTAAACGTTCCCCATTCATGATTGTCCTTTGAGTACCTATGTTTCCTATTAATGAGGAGACATAGCACTGGCTCCTTAGTGCTGTCAACAATATTAATTTTCTCAGTAAACCGTAATGTAACGTAAATCATGTGCGCTGCCATGTTGGGATATTGATGGGCGCTAACTGGCTGTGAGAGGACGTAATAACGTCTTGCGGAAAAACTGGCATGGCACTTATCGCATTTTGGAATGAAAGGACACACACTAGTGGGTAGAACAGAGCATTTTGGAATGGAAGCACACACACTAGAGGGTAGAACAGAGCATTTTGGAATGGTAGCACACACACTAGTGGGTAGAACAGAGCATTTTGGAATGAAAGGACACACACTAGTGGGTAGAACAGAGCATTTTGGAATGGAAGCACACACACTAGTGGGTAGAACAGAGCATTTTGGAATGGAAGCATACACACTAGTGGGTAGAACAGAACATTTTGGATTTTGGAATGGAAACATAGACACTAGTGGAACATTTTGGAATGGAAGCACACACACTAGTGGGTAGAACAGAACATTTTGGAATGGAAGCACACACACTAGTGAGTAGAACAGAGCATTTTGGAATGTAAGCACACACACTAGTGGGTAGAACAGAGCATTTTGGAATGGAAGCATACACACTAGAGGGTAGAACAGAGCATTTTGGAATGTAAGCACACACACTAGTGAGTAGAACAGAGCATTTTGGAATGTAAGCACACACACACACTAGTGGGTAGAACAGAGCATTTTGGAATGAAAGGACACACACTAGTGGGTAGAACAGAGCATTTTGGAATGGAAGCATACACACTAGTGGGTAGAACAGAGCATTTTGGAATGTAAGCATACACACTAGTGGGTAGAACAGAGCATTTTGGAATGAAAGGACACACACTAGTGGGTAGAACAGAGCATTTTGGAATGGAAGCATACACACTAGTGGGTAGAACAGAGCATTTTGGAATGAAAGGACACACACTAGTGGGTAGAACAGAGCATTTTGGAATGGAAGCACACACTAGTGGGTAGAACAGAGCATTTTGGAATGAAAGGACACACGCTAGTGGGTAGAACAGAGCATTTTGGAATGAAAGGTCACACACTAGTGGGTAGAACAGAGCATTTTGGAATGGAAGCATACACACTAGAGTGTAGAACAGAGCATTTTGGAATGAAAGGACACACGCTAGTGGGTAGAACAGAGCATTTTGGAATGAAAGGACACACACTAGTGGGTAGAACAGAGCATTTTGGAATGAAAGGACACACACTAGTGGGTAGAACAGAGCATTTTGGAATGAAAGGACACACACTAGTGGGTAGAACAGAGCATTTTGGAATGAAAGGACACACACTAGTGGGTAGAACAGAGCATTTTGGAATGAAAGGACACACACTAGTGGGTAGAACAGAGCATTTTGGAATGAAAATACACACACTAGTGGGTAGAACAGAGCATTTTGGAATGAAAGCACACACACTAGTGGGTAGAACAGAGCATTTTGGAATGGAAGCGTACACACTAGTGGGTAGAACAGAGCATTTTGGAATGTAAGCACACACACTAGTGGGTAGAACAGAGAATTTTGGAATGGAAGCATACACACTTGTGGGTAGAACAGAACATTCTGGAATGGAAGCACACACACTAGTGGGTAGAACAGAACATTTTGGAATGGAAGCACACACACTAGTGGGTAGAACAGAACATTCTGGAATGGAAGCACACACACTAGTGGGTAGAACAGAACATTTTGGAATGAAAGGACACACACTAGTTGGTAGAACAGAACATTTTGGAATGAAAGGTCACACACTAGTGGGTAGAACAGAACATTTTGGAATGAAAGGACACACACTAGTGGGTAGAACAGAGCATTTTCGAATGAAAGGACACACACTAGTCGGTAGAACAGAACATTTTGTAATGAAAGGACACACACTAATCGGTAGAACAGAACATTTTGGAATGAAAGGTCACACACTAGTGGGTAGAACAGAACATTTTGGAATGAAAGGACACACACTAGTGGGTAGAACAGAGCATTTTGGAATGAAAGGACACACACTAGTCGGTAGAACAGAACATTTTGTAATGAAAGGACACACACTAGTCGGTAGAACAGAACATTTTGGAATGAAAGGACACACACTAGTGGGTAGAACAGAACATTTTGGAATGAAAGGTCACACACTAGTGGGTAGAACAGAACATTTTGGAATGAAAGGACACACACTAGTGGGTAGAACAGAGCATTTTGGAATGAAAGGACACACACTAGTGGGTAGAACAGAACATTTTGTAATGAAAGGACACACACTAGTGGGTAGAACAGAACATTTTGGAATGAAAGGACACACACTAGTCGGTAGAACAGAACATTTTGTAATGAAAGGACGCACACTAGTCGGTAGAACAGAACATTTTGGAATGAAAGGACACACACTAGTGGGTAGAACAGAACGTTTTGGAATGAAAGGACACACACTAGTGGGTAGAACAGAACATTTTGTAAAAAACTTATACATGGCAACGAGTAGCTATCTTTCGACTTTTGGATGTGGTTGACAAAATTATTTATTTGACGTTTATTGCATTTTGGAACCAAACTATTCATGTATCTCAATGGAGAACAAAAGGTATACACAATTACACATTTAGTAAAAAAAATAAGTTAAATATTTTGGGTTGTAATTATGTTTTAATCCACTTCACTATATTTGTTTTTCCTGTGTATTTTCAGTGTATCCAACTTCCTTGCGAGATGCCAGAGACCCAAAGGGGGATTTGGAGGTATTTAGTCACTGTTACACAGCTATGCAGATTTGTTTAATATCATAATAATTATATTACGCATATTAGCTACTTGCAGTTGTTCACTAGTAAATATATTAAATTTATCATAAAACATCATATAGAAATATACTGTATAAGGGGCATTCCGTCTCAAATCAACCAAAATAAGAAAATCTTGTTGCATTCATATTTTTGAATTAATTATTTTTTTTTACCAATTCACAGGTGAATATAACCACACATGTCAAACCATAGGGCTGTAGCTTGAATAGTTTGAAGAGTTATGACCATTTAAAATTTTACATATCCAGTCGTTTTTGCCAATTTTTGGAAATTATGAAGATTTCTTTTTCTACTGCAAATAGCAATAATTTAAAAGTTCTGAGATTTGGCAAGCTTATTCTCCATTATATGTAGATAGTAACATACCTACTATAGTTCAACATCTGTATATTAGTTCCCCACAATTTACCATTGAAGTTGTGTGTTTTTATGTGCAAAATTGAGAAAACATGACAACATGTAAACAAATAATGGGTACGATTTTGAGCACTTACCACTTGTTCATATTATATTAGGGCATTACAGAGACAATGTAAATACTTACAATGTAAATACTTAGTTCTTTTGCACAAGCGCTTAAGTATAACCACTTAGTCATTGATAAAAATTTAGCATTTTGACAATTGGTTGATTTCACATGGAATGACCCAGGTACATATAATCTAGAACTATGTATTCAGAAGGGGTTTTTGCATTTGACAACAATGTTTACGTGATTTTCTTACTACACATGGAATAGGTTGTAAAATCAGCTATAGGATTTGATATTGCATTATAATCTATTGGTTAGATAAAACACAAAATATGTATATTTGAAATATATTTTTCAACATGAAGCTATTTCAATAGGGAGTCCAAATATGGTGCATTACACAGAAATTGTACCTACCTTTAATATAAAAAAAATAAATTGGGAATTTTATCTCCATGGCCGCACAGCATTTTTGGCTGCTAAATATAGGCCACTTTTCACTATGTACCAACTTTAGAGATCAGTATCTCATAAACTAATCAAGGTAAGCACATAACATTTTTCACATGTCTACATATGTGTATATGTGTATTATTGATCCAAATAAGATTCATTTATGTTATAACATGTCTTAATGTTTAAATATGGGTCTAAAATCACCTGTTGGCAAAATTTTGCACATAAAAACACAACTTCAATGGCAGATTGTGGGAGAACTAATGTATAGATGTGGAACTATAGTATGTATGAATTACTATCTACATATAATGGAGAATAAGCATACCAAATATCAGTGTTCTAGCACAAATAGTTTTGAGTTATTGGTATTTGAAGCACCCATAGTGTAGAACAAGAAATCTTCATAATTTCCTAAAATTTGCAAAAACAACAGGATCCACCAAATTAGAAATGGTCATAATTCAGAAACTATTTGAGCTACAGACCTATGGTTTGACAGGTGTGGTTATATTCACCTGTAGATTAATTGGTAAATTTTGGGTTGAATTAAAAAATATGAGTGCAACATGCATTGGTTGATCTGAGACAGAATGCCCCATAAACGTAATTGCTTATAGCTACATGACTCCTCCTTATAGCTACATGGCTCCTCCATGTAGCTATCTGGTCAACGGCGAAGTCAGTATTCATAAACAGATAATGGTCAAATTATATTTTTTAATGCGGTTCATTAAA
The DNA here is from genome assembly GCA_033239005.1 of Lamellibrachia satsuma. Lineage (NCBI taxonomy): Eukaryota > Metazoa > Annelida > Polychaeta > Sabellida > Siboglinidae > Lamellibrachia > Lamellibrachia satsuma. The sequence continues at coordinate 827,489 of BSQZ01000063.1, read as the reverse complement.
ACACATTTGGGGGTGGGCCAGGTGTTAGAATACATATAGTTGGAACTATGGAACATGTGTTTACAATAAAACCATCAGACTTCTTACCTTTGTGGTATAACAAATTGCAGAAGAAACTGCAACAAAAGTGCCAATATTTCTCAACATACAATGATGAAGTAAATGTGTATCCACTATCATATAGTTGTTGACGCTGTGTCTTGTAGGTGGACCAGGTCAGGATGCCCATCTTGCGCCAACCTATGCCGCGGTCAGTGCTCTCTGTATCCTTGGCACAGAGGAGGCTTACAAGGTCATCAACAGGTGCCTCTTCCAACTTTAATTAATCACCGTTTCCTGTTTATATTTACACTTCCAGTTGTTGAAAAACTGCAAATGTCTGACTGTTTTATTATGCATATTCCTGCTGTATCGGCCCACTTAAAGCTTCCTCCTAAAGTGATTTAACCCATTGTGAATCAGGTTTGTGGATGTTTTTATTTATAGTGTATGAATAGTTTAAGTAATATGCACACTCAGTTTAATAAAATAATGCATACTTTTGTTAAAATCATTGAAATAATTAATGTTGATTGTTAGATCATTAATGATCAAGTAACTTTCAATGGTGTAAATAACCTTATGCCATAGTATATGGAGCCATACCACCTTGGCCAGTTATTTAAGTTATCAACACTATGACATTGTGGAATTGTCTGGGTAATTTAGCATAAATTATTTATTGCATCTTGTAGTTATGCTTAGACATATATACATATAGGGTCTGCTAAAAACACTGTAAAAAAAAACTGTTGTGTGCATGTTTAGAAATTAATTAATTTCATACAAAGGGCATTTGGTAAACATTTGTTTCAAATAACGGCTGAGTGCTTACGAAATTTGTGTGTTGATCGCAGGGAAACATTACAGTCATTTCTAGAATCACTGCGAGATGATAGTGGTGGCTTCTACATGCACAAAGGAGGTGAAATTGACATCAGGTAGGCAATCTATGTGGATCTAAATAGATGGATGTGCAGATGAACAGATGAAATGCTTCATTTTAATTCAACTTCATTTTGCGAATAATGTGGCCATTTTAATCAAAATTGTATCTGCAAAGTTTGAAACATTTTATCAATAACATCAGATTCATCTTCTCTCTCGATGCAGATGTTTGCATAGGCCATCAATTAAATGCTATTTTACAACTGTTGACATATGATGTACATTACGCCCGACAGCCTTCTCAGAAAATGTGACAATATACTTTGTGAAACTTGTTGCATGTTTGTGACATTGGCATTGCGTCTCTGGTTGACAGAGGGGCTTACTGCGCAGTGAGTGTCGCCAAACTTACTAACATTGTCACACCCAAGATGTTTGATGGAACTGCAGAGTGGATTGTCTGGTATGGTTGTCAGCTGTCATCTCGTTGTCAGCCGTTATCTCATTGTCAACCATCATCTCTTTGTCAGCTGTCATCTCAGCTGTCATCTCGTTGTCAGCCATTATCTCATTGTCAACCATCATCTCTTTGTCAGCTGTCATCTCTTTATCAACTGTCATCTCATTGTCAGCTGCCATCTCTTTGTCAACTGTTATCTCATTGTCAGCTGTCATCTCTTTGTCAACTGTTATCTCATTGTCAACCATCATCTATTTGTCAACTACCATCTCATTGTCGGCTGTCATCTCATTGTCAGCTGTCATCTACTGGTGAACCAAGTATCACCGTCACCTGATACTTGATTCCTGGACCTTGTTTGTTACAGGGAAAGTACAGTGGTTTTATTGGTTAAGTGTTACAGGTAGTTGGGGATTTTGTATAATGAAAGCGACCAAATTCTCGTATTTTTTTCTAATGGAACATCTAAATTAACACTATTATATTTCATGTTTAATGTCAGAAAATATATGAAATGGGAATTTGACAGACTAATAAATCATCCAGATGTAGATATATTGATCTATCTTCAACTGCATTAGTGTGATCTCTACATATGATCTTCTACAGTAGTGTGAAAATATTAGGAGATGAATGATATCACGATATTGACACATCTTGTATCGATATTATTTTTAACCATCCAAGATGTTATAAATTATGTGTTACAATGTTGTTCAGTCACTTAATGTCATTCAGCCAATCAATGAAAGTCATTGTACATTGTCTTTAATGGAGTGTCTATTTCCACTGTTCCAGTTGTCAGACGTATGAGGGAGGGTTTGCTGGGTGTCCGGGCGTTGAGGCCCATGGAGGCTACTCTTTCTGTGGCCTGGCCGCCCTCATGCTGCTGGGCAAGGAGTGTCTGTGTGACACCAAGAGTCTCCTGGTAGGGCATTTTACCTCAGCACAACCTTTTATTAGTCAAACAGATTAATTTTAAACAACATACACACATGTGAAAACTACATGGAATACATAACATATTTGAATAACTGCACCCTGTTAGCTTTATGGCACAGAGTGGTTTTGTTTGACACAAGATAGCAGTACAGTGGAACCTCAATGTTAGAACTCCATCCTCAACTGATTTAGCCAATCACAAATGCAGTTCGTTGGTGTCCAGATATGTAGTGTGTGAATAACTTATGCAACATCCACAGTCGATTGAATAAAAATGCGTATTTATGTTCAAATCATCGAAAGAATTTACTTTAATCGTTAGATCTGGTAAGGCTCAAAATAGTGGATATCCAAAATGGTAAACACTACGAGTCAGTGCTGATCATGGGCGCGACTTCCACTTTCTTGCTGATCGCATCACAAAGTTAACAATTTTCACCAAGGATGCAATTTGTGGGTTTTCAGCATTTCCATTTTCACTTCACTTAATGTTTGACTAACCATTAAATAATTTAATAGTTTGTTTGATGATTTCACAAAAACTATGTGTACAAAAGTTGCACAAACGAGCTAGTAGGTTGCAGTGGATACTAGGTAGGTTTGATTTTTTACAAAACTATTGGAAATGAATAAAAATCATATTGAGGAGAGACATTTAAGGTCACCTTCAAGACTGGGCCAAAGTGACCTGAATAGTGAGGTGACTATTAGCGAGACTAATGTCCTATACTTTACTGTTATGGAACTAATTTGGGACTTCTCGGGGTGATCATAATGGCGAGGTGGCTGTATTGCTGGGGTGACCGTGAAACAAGGTTCAACTGTATTAGGGTTTGCAATATTAAAGTTGGATAAACGTATTATTAGTTATTTCGGTTTTAATTTGATGTTGAAGCTATAATAACTAATGTAGCACTATATTTTCACACCTTTTTGAAAATGAGAAAAATTCACATGGACTCGTGTTTCTGCTTGCTTTCTGTCAGCGGTGGGTAGCAAGCAAACAAATGTCGTTCGAGGGCGGCTTCCAGGGACGCACAAACAAACTGGTAGATGGCTGTTACTCCTTCTGGCAGGGCGGAGTCTTCCCCCTCATACAGCTCGTCTTCTCCAAACAGGGTAGGTATCAAGGCTTCAGTGTTGGATAGGAAGTCATGCAAGTCTGTCTTCAATGCATGCCCACTTACCAAATATCACCGATATATCTTAGACAAATACAAAATCTGGTGTTCCCATTATGCTCAACCCTACAAAGAGATATGTACTTTTATCACCAAACATTTGTAACATCGGTGTACCCATATGTTTTATAGTAATAACAGTACTAATATATATCCTTTGTAGGCAAACTGACATGTCTGTCAGAAAAATACAAAACCACCGTTATTCCATATGTCATTATTTGTAGGGAAAAATGACCAAGCAAATTGTTGGGGTCAATTCAAAACATTGCTGTATGCTGACAATTTAAGGATTCCCCACCATGTGGGGGAATAATTCACAGGTGTTAAAGACCCATAGATGTTACAACTGGACAGCTGATGAGTGACATGTGGTATTGGTTGCAGGAGACAATGCTGTGAGTGCAGAGAGATGGATGTTTGACCAAGGTGGGTGAACGGAGGAACACTTCTTCTCATCACAGAACATTTTATAAAGTTATCTATGCACTGCAGACTGGTTGACTCGAATTGTAGGGGTTGGCTCGAATCGTACTCGAGTCGCCCATTTTCATGACTGAGACTTGGCTTGGAATTCAGAGAGGTGACTCGAGACTTGACTTGCCAGTTTGTGATTTGCCAACAAGTCTGATACATTGGTAGATTTTGTGATAAGCTGCCCCACTTTCAACAACCAACAGTGGATTGACGTGTGTAGGTAGAACAAATGTGCAAGACTTGCTCACTGGCTTCCTTGTCAACATAGCATTTGTCGCTTGTCTTATTTTGAGGTTTTAAAATACCATGTGATATGTGTATTAGTAATGTGATTGTTGTGTTGCACAGAAGCCTTGCAGGAGTATCTGCTCATCTGCTGTCAGTCCCCCACAGGAGGGCTCATCGACAAACCAGGGAAGTGAGTGTCGCCTGGTTTTACCAAAAGCAAAGCAGCCAAATATGTTGAAGTGAAACTGGCCAAAATAAACCTGTCTAATGATATCTTAGCATCTGTCCATAATAACCCGATGGGTTGAGTGATATTACTTGGTTAGTTAGTCCAACCATTCATTGTTTGGATTAACTATCAGTGATTACAGCCAGTGCTTGAAGCAGTTTGCTGCTATAAACATGAGTGAATTTGGACCTTTTATCTTTTTGGTGTAGTACTACTTTAATGAAGTAAGTATTTCATATTATATCCCTTCGTACCAACAGCCTGATGGAAACTTGGATCCTAGACTTCTGCTTTTCTTTGATTTCTTTTTGATAAGATGTTTTAACTGTGGTAAAGAATATGGTATGAACAGTCCAAGCAAATATAATCAGTATATAAAACAACTGTTGCTTTGTGAAATTTGTTATGCTATTCATCTGCCATCAGGTAAATTATTAGATTTTATTCATAATATATCCTAATTATTTTATTACTAATCATCTGCTACATCCCCTATAATGCTCAAATAGTTGTTCTTGAAGCAATGACAGTTAATGCTCTGTTTCCTAGGCCAAGGGATTACTACCATAGCTGCTACTGTTTGAGTGGACTGTCTGTAGCGCAGCATTTTGGCGAGGGCAAGCTGTCGAAAACATACAATATTGGTACTCCCAGCTCGGAAGTGGTGGGTGGCCAACATGCACTTTAAACAGTCGCTAATTTTAATTAAATAATGTTGTCTTCATTGTGCCTTGCATGCAGTTAATTTAACAAGATTCAGCAATTCCATTACAATGTTTAATTTTTTACTTTTAAAAAAATCTACACCAGTTGTATTTAAAATGTTCATAGACGCCAAATCCTTTTTATGCTATTAATTGAAATATTGCAATTAATAATAAGCTTAGTGTAACTTTTCACCTGTCTTTTTATAGTTTTAACTGCAACATTCCCAGTGTTTGTCTTGTACAAAAACATGATTGATTTAGATTGGATCACAAGACAGTATAAAAGACTAATTCACAGATGTTTCTGTAGATCGTTGGTGCTATGCTGCAGCAACAATAGAATAACTTTGTTTGTATTTCAGATCATCACACATCCAATATTCAACTTGAGCATGGAGGTTGTGGCAAATTCACATCAGTACTTTGGAAAACTGTCTGCACCTGGAAAACTACAAGATGCATAGTTGATAGCCACTACAATCTGCAGCAGTATTGTCTGTAGCATGCTAGCGCATGTAACATGTAATTTATCAATGATTTTGTTGTTCAATCAGTTCATTGGCTGCAAAACATGGACACATTCAGTATATTACTGATTTGGTTTCTCCATGTGTATTGACAGATCCAATTTGATGTTGCGAGAGAGTACTACTATTGATAGCTTGAGCTGTATCCAGTACATAAGCACAGCATTGTACTAAACTTATCAGTAATGTACACATCTATTAGTCTTACAAACTTTCAATAATAGACAGTTCCTCTTATCAACTGTCATGTCATAGCAGCCAAATACGGTAAAGTGAAACCAACCAAGATAAAAACATCATTCCGTGACTCCTGTTGAACTATGTCTTAAGATCCGTCCTTAATAACCCCTTACAAGCATAACGTTTCAGATGGCGAGTTGTCCAAGCACACCGATGTTCATCTCGGTGTGTGACCTCTGGTGGTCCATTCAGGCTTTCTTCGGCAGTTTGTTGTTTTGGCTTTGTCCCATCATTTACCTTGTGTCAATTGTACCCGTCCATCACAGGTTGTTCGTTTATTCCTTGATTCCATTCATTCTGCTTCAGATCACTTTACTGTAGTTGTTGAGATGGTACATTTTGAGGGATGGTTCCCACTTCCACACATTAATGTCTTCTTTGTTGCATTGTCAAGATCATATAATCAAACAAGATGCATGATTAATAGTTTGGAGCGTCAAGATCATATAATCAAACAAGATGCATGATTAATAGTCTGAAAACATATCGACCTGTATAAAATAGAATTATTTGATATTAATACTCCAGTACTATTGTATCATCTGGTTATCGTATTGGAACTGGTTAAAATTGGCTAAAAACAGTTTGCTACCATAAACATGATTACACTTGACTGTGTCCTCTCTTTGGTAAAGTATGTCTTTTATGGTATAGCAGTTTCTGCTGTTGCATCTTTGTACGATGCTGCATTCATTCTTGCAACTGTTTCATATTTTCTTCTTCAAAGGTGAAATACATGTATCTTCTGGCCTTGGTTTTCTTTTCCTGATACAGCCTGTAATACATGTACTAATTAATGTAATACATGTACTTATTAATAAATGAATGTAAATGGTTATTTTACTGATGGTGATGCACTGTTCAGTCTATCTGACATGCTCTAGCCAATCTATAGCCCTACTTTTATCTTATCTCGATGGATAACCTCCCTGTGAGTGTGTACATTGGCATTTCACTTATACTTCCTTCGAAGTGTTACCTGTTGATGCACAACAACCATTATCACGACAGCTGCAAGTATCATCTAGTTCCTTTATTTACAGTACATTAAGTAACATTCAGTTATTTTCTCTCGTCAGTTATGTCGACAATATGTCCAAATCTCAGATTCTCTTTTGTAAATGTTCAAAAAAGATGCTACACCACCCTGGCACTTTACGACAACATTACACACAATTTCTGTTCTCCCTGCAGCTTTGCATAGGCTTTCAACTTAACGACTGCGAGTTTGGACGTCACACGACGGTGACCCACTGTCATCCAGTCACAGTTCTCCAGTCAACAAAATTATGTTGAAAACAAGTGTTAGTCACACTTGTAGCATTCCGCAGCATTTAAAATCACAATGCAGGATACATGGAACGCCACAAACTGTGCAGAACCATCCTAAAACCTTAATAAGATGCCCAGTAACCGAAAACGCTACTCATAAACAAGCCAACTCTACACGGCACTCCTGTCGGTCGAGACAGAAACGCCAGCTTGCATAGTGGATCCTCACAGGCAGTCTAGCGGTGCTACGTAAATGCTATGTTAATTCGGGTCAGTGTTAACAAGACCAGCATGTAAGTCCTACATCCTAACGAAGCCAGCAGCTGATGACTTCAAGAGGCCTGCAGCCTATCTTGTGTGTGTACTTTCGAAATGAAGATCACGATGTCGAAACACTACAACCAGGTCGCGCATCCACAGAGCATCAACACACAGACGTGTGGCGTACCCCACCCTGCGACTGTTCTACACCAAACCTGCCTAGATAACCAACAGGACAGCTTTGTAAAAAAAGGGGGCCAGTGGATTTCCCTCATGTAATGGCACCGACACCATTTATATATTAGTCCCACAGAAAACTGTCATCAGATGGCGGCAATTGTCGACACAGACGAGACACTAATTCTATCTCGCCGTCTTCAGTCGCTTACGTTTACTCATTTTCACTTCAAGGTCGGAGTTGTCCGAGTCCGACGCACCATACTGGACAGTTGTCGAGACGTTATTCTCCATAATTGATGACTTGTTTATGTAGGTACCTGCTGCTTTTGCTTTTTCCAGAGCTCTCACTGAAAACAGGGCAGAATGGAAGCTATTAAACAGAAGAAAGACATCTCACCTTACAGCTAAATACACAAGAAAGTGTCTGTCTGGTTAGGTGGACACAAGACCAGCTCAACGTACACAGCAAAACCTGTCTCAGTCACATACACCAACAGGAATTACTCGTATTCAAATGTGCAGACTGATTCAGCTCTCCACTCTCCACGCTCCTGTTCTCTGCACCTGTGGCTCTAGTTGAAATACTGGCATTGTTGAAGTATATGGCATATCAATCTAAAAGGTTTTCTGCAACTAACTAAACCATAATGTATGTGTAATGTCTCCCGCTAACTTTCAAGTACTAGCGTTATTAAATTATACAAATGTTTCTATTGAGTCATGGGTCTGTCCCAAGGCATAGTCCATGACACAGCTTCGACCTTTGCCACATTAATGTCAAGGTGACCCATTGTCACCTTGACATGAATGTGGCCAAGGTCAATGTTGTGCACTTGATAAACATAGGAGTGCCTGTTGTTAACAGGCACTCTTGATCTGATGCTTATCTAAACTACTACAACACCACCAACAGATGAATGCCGGGACCATGCAGGTTTTGGTATTCTAAGTGTGTCGTTCAGAAACAAATGGCTGTACCTAGGAGCTCAATGAACCAGTCTTACCTTGTTGTTCAAGCACCTGGTTCTGCTTTTTAACATCGTCTATGTCGTGTTGAATAATGCTGTTTTTCTTTGACATATACTGTATGTAGTCGGTGGCCTGCTTCAGTATTTGTGCTCGGGATGCCTGCGAAGTCAACAGACGTATGCCATAATTGCATTAATTCCTAACTAAATGAAGGCAATCTTCACATACATGTGGCAGTGCACTGCTAGTGCACGTGTTCAGAGCAGCACACTTGCTTAGCAGTCCTTGTGGTGTAATTGTATGTGCAGTCAATGAGTACATAACATTATCAGGAATGCCCCATGCCTGGGAGCATTGCATGCAGCAATGCATAGATAACATCTAGGCCCCACTGTACAGCTGTGTATGAACCATCTCGGCATGACATGTGACAGCCTTGGAAAGCCTAGAGTACCGTAAATAATTGTATTATCAGATCTAACAAGCCACATGAATGGATAATATCACAAGTGTTGGAAGATGACAAGTCTATCAGGAGTAGTACCTTTTCCCCTTGCAGGGCTGGGACCGAGTCCCGCAGACTGTGGAAACTCTCCTTTATATGGTCCCGCCGCTTTCTCTCCAGTGCATTGTGGTGGGCTCGCTTCTCCGCCTACCAACAAATACAGTCTAATGAGTGATACTGCAGAGAACCTCAATCCTGAAAGTCCGGGCCAAGCCAAAGTTCCTTTTAATTTAACTCTTTGATAACATTTTAAGTCAAGTTACTGTATTTAGCTATATCAAGTTAGGTTTTATTTCAAATTTTCAATTATATATATTTCATTAGTTAACGCTTAAATTTAATTTATTTGTGTTAACACAGCTTTATATGTACTTAATTTTATTTGAAGGAAACAGTGTTATATAAAAATAAATTTATTATTTATTTATTATTCATCCCCACACATAACATGACACAGCAATCCAATAACAGGTGCAAAGAAGTTATAGATGCAAACAATGTAACACATAAATAAACAAATAAGTTAATATAAACAAACCACATATATGGGTAAAATAACTCGGCAGCTGAATAAACAGCCCCAACCATTAAATTTATGTATTACACTTCTTTGCAAATAATTCGAACACATGATATAAATTGAAGACAATAATTGTAAAATTCAAAAAGAATGCAAAACAGAAACTTGTACCCATAATTATATTAACCCATTAGACCCCACAATGGCTGCAGCCGGCCTCTCTGTGCAGTCCTGGAACGGCCGCATACAGGACCCACTATTCAAAGAAATCCTGGCGAATAACTACTGAACTAAACGCTACCAAATTTTGCCACACCCTCGCAGATACATTTTGCAACAACAACAGCTCATTACATGCATGTGTTGCCCTTTCGGAAATCTTGATTTTCATCAGTTTTGTTCACACTATCTCTAAAATTTTTATTTCTATATTTGTCATGATAAAATAACCGTCAGAATTTGATCATGTTTTCATTGGTGCAAAGCTAACATATATAGCTACATTTTCTTCGCTGAGTTGCATAGGGTTATAGCATGGGATCATTGTCAAATGTCAGTCGCAACTTTCAATGTTTTAACAAATGTACTATTTTGTCTTTGCAAATTGTGATCAAATGTCAACATTTTATTAATATATCCTATTTCTATGCATACATGCATGTGGAGAAATTACTACTCTTCAAAATAAACACAACTTGTAATTGTCAATATTGAATAGTTTTTTCTACAGATTTTTGAACACAAGGTGGTAAAATCGCACGAAATTTGCCAGAAATCCTGGGAACATGGTGGCATGTTTTAATAAAATCCTGGGGCCTAATGGGTTAAAAGATAACACGTGCTAAAGTCCATCCAACTTTTAAAGTAATATAAAATCATATACTTCCTTTATATACATATATGAATGCTATGCAAGCCACCAAGAACAAAACAGCAAACATCCCTCTAGATATGTCTACAGTTAAACATCATTATTGGCAACGTGGGTACACGTATGGAACAAGTTGATCTGGTGCGAGATCAAAAATTCTCCCGAGTGAGAATTTTCACTCCCTTCATAAAACATTCAACCCAAAGTAATTCTATATTCTTAGTAGACCTGGGCAGTGTTGCTTTTTATACCACATGGGAAATATACTTTAAATTTTTACAAATTCTGAATGCTTTAAATATATGCAAATTAATATGTGATTATTCACATATACTAACTTGTATGCGTGATGTTGATTTTACTAAGAACAACACCTGTTGGAATAGTTGATGTTTATTTATAACATTTATTTCAACTATATGAATACATTAAACTAAATTACACATTCTTTATCCAATTAATAAAAAAAATTATGCCCTTAAGGGGGATGCCAATCTGATAGGGGGGTGCTTAAGAGGGGGAGCCTAATCTCACGCTGCACTCCTACATTCAGTCTAGGGCCAAGTTCAACTTAGCAAGTAGAACCAACCAGTGGTTGCTCTAGTCGCGACTAATTATTGAACATTTCTCAGGGCAGTTTGTTTTCATATTCACATTTGAACAAGAAGAGCATTTGCCCGTACTGCAGTCATCTTATTCGTATCGGTTTTTGTTTCATAATATACAATTATTGTTCAATTTGTGCTAGCATAGTGATCAATGTTAGTGTTATTGATACTACATTTAGGGATGTTAGAGGCTGTATGCCAATGAGTATGTTGCATGTCACACTCACCACTGTGAAACAACCACTGTTGACTAGTTCTCATTTGGCTTAGATTAGTTAGGACATGTACGCATGGTCGATAAATCAAACTCGGCCCAGGTTAGTTCTGTGTAGCTGTAACTATTAATCAATCTAATAGTGTACGTTGCTGTGTATGACTCCAGGTTTCCAGCAGTGCAACACTTCATCGCTCTGCACCGCTCCTTACACCAGCTGCACAAATCGTCAAATCCAATCCAGATCACAAGCAAACAATCCACAGTTGTTCCTCATGTGTATATAGTACAAATCTCTGTCATGCCAAGAATACTCCATTTAAAACCAATGACAAAAATGCACACATCACAATGCAGTTGAACCTAACTTTAGCCCTTAGGCTACACCAATTTTATTATTAGGATTACGGATTTGTGACAGTATTGTTGCTAGGAGAGAAAATAAAGGAAATCCCTGAAGCATGCAGTACACACCAGTGTATACTTCAGTGAGCTTTATGTGACCAGTTTCACCAGTTTGCCCTGCAGCACTATGCCCACATTCTCTAATAGTTTCTGCTGCCACACGCCATTCATGACCCATGCTGACCCCATCAGATATCATTCTCAATCCGCCATTAATATGATGTTCTAGGCCAAGGCTTTTGTCACTGAGCAATTCCATTTAATCACCATTCTGATTACTAGCACCACATTACCCTGTGAAATAACCAGCAATAGATTATATCATGTTTGCACATTTGACGTCAGCAACAAGTGTACCTGGCAGCCTGACCCAATCACCTAATAATACTATCACATGACTCACATGAGTCACCAAGTACAGTTTCCTTGTAATGCTATGTAGCTAATGTATGTTCACTGGCAACCTTATAAAAGGCAATCAACATTAGTGAAGATAAGATACTCAATAACCTACAGTCAGGCCACGCCAATTCAAAGTTTCATGAATGCTTTTGCTGGTGTGTAACTGTTGTGGTTCTTCACAAATAAGCACTGCAGATAGTTATATTATTGAGCATTACTGCAGCACCTTTGCTTAGGGAAAGGATATGGTTTGACAGAACATGCTGACAAGCTGCAAGAAACATGTGGTCAACTGCTAGTGTAGAATAACTGTGCTCTGATTATGAGCTATCTATTCATTTCAAGATTGTTTAATTATTTCGTTTTGATGTGTCTCTGAGGATTTAGGCACGATACAGGTTGTTATACATACTTGAACTTATGGCTTTACTTCTAAGACATTATCTGATTTGGTAAACACACCAACTTATTTCGCAGTTGATTACATGCCATTTCTTAAAAATCAAGGATGTTTTTTAATCTTAATTTAATGAAAACGATATATATTTAATACGACATACTGATAAAAAACACAATATATTTTGTGAATCATAAATGATTCAGCAGTACCATTAAACAAAACTGTAATCATTAAATCATGCATTGGTTCCAAAATTATTAATCTAGATATTACGCACAATGACAATTACTTCATTCATTGAAAACAGTTCACAGATGAACATTCTGAACAACTTTCCACATTAATTAAAATTCACTTCCAGAATTCCATGTCATTGCAATAGCTGGCCTAGAAGCCCCCCCCAGACAACAAATCCACTCAGACTGTGCCCTAGCTTTTTTTATTGACCAATGCAAATAGGATAATAAACAACATCCATTGAAAGTCCTTGGCAATGGATAGCTGCTTGCTTATACAAACACACCATGCTGATACTGCCCAGGGAATGGTGTTACTGAAAGCAGCCTACCTAGGGTGTCACCTTTGTTAATATTGATTACACTAATCTGGGAACTACATTTAACATTAGGATAAGACACTGAGTACTTAGTGTCTTGTCCAGCAGCAATGTGTTGCAGTGTATGGAGGGGGGGTAGACTGGCTGGAGGAATGTTGTCCATAACGCGGGGGGAGGGGGAGTGTCTTTAAATATGGCTCACAAAAATACACCGAAAGAGACAATTCATAGACACGACACTACTACTAGACTAGTACCGGGTATAATTATTTATTAGCAGACAGTACTCACCTGGGTGGCGAACTCACCACCCATGGCTGAGCCGTCTCCATCGTCGTCCTCCTGCAAGCAAACACAGAACATACGTGTCTCTGAATGCAGACATATGACAACATGGTCCAAACAATACATACCTTCCTACAAGAGTAACTAAAATATATAGTTAATTGCTACAGATTACTAATTCATGGGCGTTAACTTTTGGCAACAGCATGTCACATACACGAGTAGTTCTCCAGAATTGGTGACTACATGGGGTAGACCACATTTTTTACCTTGCAAAATTTTTGGCCATTTGTAGATGGATAACTATATCATAAATTCATCAGATATATTCCAAAGAATCAGTAGTATCAGAGTTGGACACATGCGGTTTCTACATTTTGAAAAAATTTGACTAAAAGTGAAAAACATGTCTGAAAATGGCAGCCTGAAAGTCTTGGTAGTTTCATGTCATCAAAACCATAAAGTATTTGACATTTGACTTACTTTCTTGTTTTCAACTATGTCACACTTGTAACATACGGGATGGCCGATTTTCAAAATCTAATTCTAGTCAAAGATACGTCAACAACAAAGAATGGAAACCCCAAAATAAATTTTTTTTAGTAACACACAGATTGATGACGTTTATAACGGAAATTCCAATGCATGTGAAGTAGTACTCAGAAATATGTGCGACGTCATGCTTGATCGGTCCATGTACGCACGGGATGATCGTGAGACATTTTCATCATTGTGAACAGTATACTTCAAAATTCACCCATAAGCGTACGCCTCGTCAATGGAGGTGAGTAAATTACAATTCTACAATCTTTTTTCTATATACTGAAGATATTTTACAAACGTAATAGTCTGATTTGTACTCCTCATGCAATCAGAAAAAGTTAATCAATCGGTGTTCAACTTAATTGCATGAGTGTCAAAGGTAATATAAGTGATGGCCACACTTGTCTGTAGATCATTGGAGTTAATGCTAACTTGATGGAGGTTGTTTTCTGGCATTTAACTGTACTCACAAACGCTTGATTCCTCTTTCAATGTTAATCTGTGTTCACCAATATGTTTATTGGCTGGTATTGTAATATTTTGAGAAAACATCCCGTTTATTACCACGACCTGAAGGCTCTGTTTATGTTCCTTCCGGCCTTCTGTCACATGTAGCATGCGCAATGGCTTCAAGCGAAAAATAAAGTTCCATGTTCGTCCAATAAAAATTTTTCTGTGTTAGGTTTGTCTTTTGTTCATATAGTTACTTTCCTATTTTATTTCCGAGCTGGTCTGTCTGTATGTGCAGGTGAAAATTGCTGTCAAGCGTGGTCTAAAGATCATCCAAAAAGAAGAAGGTGTACTGGTAAGTTTAATACAAATATATATATATGTCCTTCAGTAACTATTATTTGATAAAATAAAACATTTTCGTGTCAGCAATTTTGCTTTTTGCACGATGTGAATAATTATATCTCGCATTTTTACTGTGTGCAATTAATGTTGCTATTTAGGAAGGTTAGCCATAATAAGTCTTTTTTTTCTATATTTTCAGTGACAATCAACATGCAAGTTTCTTTTATATATCCTTAGAAACTATCGAGAGAGGAGGAGGACAATGAAGCGTTGTTTCTGAAGAAGTCAGTCTCAGACTGTGTCAGAGAATGGAATTTACAACTGGCCTAAGGTGGATGACATCGCCTGGGTTGGAGTGGCAGACATAATTAGCCCCCTGGACCTCAACAGACTGGGAAATGTAACTGAATTGAACTTTTTCATATTCTTTGTGCCTTGAATAAAAACTCAGACTGCTCTGTCTTTTGTTTGATTTTCTCCCTTAACTCTTTGTCGGTGTCACACAGTGACAGCAATGACTGACTATTGCTTCTGATAAGAAAATACATTCTTTGTTTTTCCATGATCGATCACATAATTTTAATATAAAGTAATAAATAATGCTATTGGCAGCAGGAAAGTTGTTGAAAATGAGGATCTACGGTAAACTTTAAACAGTGGTGTCACATGTGTGACATCATGACAACTTTAAGTGTTCCATGTTTGGTGTTGATGTTGTGCTTTCTATTTTGTTTCTAGTGTACTTCATCCAACAGAACCAATAATCTTGAGATTGTCTTTAATATTGCATTCACAGTCATAGTTTTGTCACACTGTAATGCGTCTGACATCATACACAGACCCTTATTTCAAAATGCCGGAATGTGAATACACAATGAAGGAACTGATTTTTTGACGATCGGATAAGATTTGAGTAAGATATAGCCTTCTAAAAAATAGGAATTGAACAATCAAATATCAATTATAATTTTTGACATGAATGAATTTTGACATGAACCTACAGTCACCAATTCTGGAGAACTACTCATGTATATATATATTATAATATATACATATATATATATATATATATATATATATATATATATATATATATATATATATATACACATATATATATATATATATATGTATATATATATACACACATACTTATTACCAGCTTTTTGGTCAAAGCATATGCCTGGTGGTGTATCGAAATAAGGACACTCCAATAAAACTACAATGTATACAGCTTTCTCCATGATGTCTTTATTACACACCATCACCCAGGATAAATAATAATAATTATTTAGTTCTTATATAGTACATACTCCTGTAGATAAATCAATGTGCTTTGCATACATAACAATGCACACAATTATGCTGATAATCCAGATATAAAAAATATATATAAAACTGTAATTTATTAAATAAATACTCACTTAAAAGTAGTTAATATATATATATATAAAACTTAAATATGGAAGTATGATGTTGTTGTTGTTAACATTTATGATAACATGTATCTATAAACTAACGTAAACACTACACAACTAATAGGTTTTATGCTTTGGGTCAGTGGTAGAACACTGAAATGATCATGTATATGTATATAAATATATATAATCAATATGTGTTCTCACTAATGTCTTGTACAGTGGCAATAATGTCTCTTTGTCGTGCTTTGCTTACAAGTTTACAAACATCAAAGTCATGTCTCATTAAATAAATTGTAAAATTCAACAAAGTTTATGTTTAGTTTATCAGTTGACTAATTATGGTACAATTATATTTGGTAGATTAGTGCAATAAAATTATAGCAGTGTTCTGTGTTCATAGCTGATTTTTTCACTGTAAGTTCACAATATTGTTAAAAAACACACAAGGAGTTATCCCATAGCAATTGTGTGGTTCTTACTTCGAAAATAGATGACTTGAGGCCATTTTTGAGTGTCGTTTATTCTTTGTGCATACTGCAGCGGTGTACACAATATATCAACATCTTAATATATTGACACCAAACGGGTTCATATATATATATATATATATAATTTGGATTATAAGCATAATTATGTGCATTTTTATGTATATATTATTTTGTTGTAAAGCACACTGATCTGTTAAAAACATGTATATACGCTATAAAAGAACCAACTGTGTGGTTCTTACTTCGAAAATAGATGACTTGAGGCCATTTTTGAGTGTCGTTTATTCTTTGTGCATACTGCAGCGGTGTACACAATATATCAACACCTTAATATATTGACACCAAACGGGTTCATATATATATATATATATATATATAATTTGGATTATAAACATAATTATGTGCATTTTTATGTATATATTATTTTGTTGTAAAGCACACTGATCTGTTAAAAACATGTATATACGCTATAAAAGAACCAAAATTATTATAAAACAACGAACCAAAACAACCCCCGAAGTCACGCAAAATCTTAATGTCTGTTGATAAGAAACTGTCTGATCACCCAGAGCTGGGATCTAAGTCTATACACTCATACTACCTCCTAGTTTAGCTGTGATCAACGGTTTTGGGAGGCAGCGGGAATCCGCGAGAATGCCACAGACGCATAGTGGCAGATACAGCGTGACAATTCCAGTGGCAGTGTACGCAGCCACGAAATACTCAAATAAGGGCGCGTCATAACTGGCATCTTTCGTTCCAAACACGGGCTTTTTATGGCTTCCTTTACCGTCAGATAACATATTATTCTAAACGCAGACAACAGAGAAGGTACTTTTTTCTTCCCCTTAACTTTTCAACATTATATTTGTTCTCTAGCTACTGCGAACTGGTGATTTATTCATAATAAGTTGTCAAGCGGTGACAGTTCGGTGTTGTGACTTGTGTGCAATAGATGGCTACGTAAAGACCGAGACCGTGAGGTTTTGAAAGTAAATATCCAGTAAATTACGCCACAGTTGGTACCTACATCACTCTCAATGTCTATATCTCCATCTCGGTCATCATCGCTCATCTTCTTACGAAACAAAACAAACCAAACACGCCCAAAATCATACAATCTTGGCTGAAAATGGCGACCAAACAACGACACGCGGTATAACCACGTGGTTTGTTTCCGACAACCAGGAAATCTTTCCGCGTGTTTTGTATAAATTGAGTGTTCATACTTGTCAGATCATTATTGGTAATTGTCGGTTAATTGTATGATTGCAATTTGCTGTTCTATGCATTAACTCAGTTAATACTTTACAATGCCTTAGCTCGAAAAGCTGATGTGTTTAATCTGTGTTCATGGACTACATTCTTTAGGCAAAAGTAAACATCTGTCGGCCTTGTCGCCGTTGACCTTTCAACTTGATCCAGCGCGCACCATAATTTGTGCTTGTGTAATGAAAGCCAATACAAAATAGACTATGCTATGGTCAAATATGAAAATATGTGCGTAAAAACAAATGAATAGATAATATCTTCAATTAATAATCCTTCATCCTATAAATTTAGTGTTCATAAATTATGTTAATAATAATAATGTGTACTCACGCGCGTCACTGTTTGTGTACGCCCGCGCGCGCCACTGCGTGCGTAGGCCTATACATTATATATATATGTATATATGTATATATATATATATATATATATATATATGTATGTATATAAATATATGTATATATATATGATTATATATATATATATATATATATTAATTATACATATATATATTAATTATATATATATATTAATTATACATATATATATATATGTATAATTTATATATATATATAATATATATTAATTATACGTATATATATTAATTATATATATATATATATATATATTAATTATATATATATATATATATATATATATATATATATATATATAATTATACATATATATGTGTGTGTGTATTTAACCAGATTTAACAAGATTGCCATCCCAAACAACAAGTTCCAGATGGCAAGTAGACAAGGAAGCCGTGAACTGGTTTATCGAGAGTCCAACAATGTTCTCATCTATGTGTAGCCCGCCCTTATCAAATATCTGTCAATTCTATTTTTAAACATATTCACATTACCAGCATTAACACACTCATTTGGCAGTTTGTTCCATTCATTATGCACCCTCTGTGAGAAAGATCGAGTACTTTCTCATGTCCAACCGACACAGCTCCTTAACTAATGCTGCTTTGTGTCCTCTGGTTCTACTGCCTTCTTTAAGTTTGAAGAACATATTCCTGTCAACATCCTCATAACCCCTCCTTTTTGAGAACCAAAAATTCATTGCAATCCAATCCACACGCACGCACGCACGCACGCACGCACGCACGCACACACTGGATTTTTGGTTCTCAGAAAAAGGGGGTCTGGACCCCCCTCTGGTTCCGCCTATGATATATATATATATATATATATATATATATATATATATATATATATATATATTTATTACAGTTACGTAACACTGTGGCTCAACTTTGGCATTCGAGATCCTCTGCTCTTCGCACATGTTGGAGAGCAGCATTACATAAGTATTCGTAATAATGATGGTGTGGTATGAGTTATTAGTGAAGGAACATGCTATCGTACAAAATCAATTGATTTTGCATCTTTATGTTGTAAATTTTTAATAAAAAACACACAACACACGTGCACCCGCACGCACACACACACACACACAGTTGAACAATAGTTATTAAAACGCAACTGATATAAACAGAGTTTCTAGTATCTAGTTGTTTCCAGCACCCGGCAACATTCTATTAACTGACTGTAGTGTTTATAATTATATTGTGGTTAGAATATTATGGCCTTTTGAGGTCTCATTAAACTAGTTAGCCTTTTCAGAACTTTATCGCCAAGCACCAAATGTACCGTGTCCGGTTTGCGCCTTGAATTCAGAACTATGGCATGGAAGGTGGGTGTGCTAATCGCTACATTTACATTTTGGGGTTTTTGTAATATAAGTCCACAACGTCAATTAGTTATGTTATACTGTTCCTCTTTCTATCGTGTATGTATTTTTATGATGCATTTTAATTTACATGGCGCAAAGGTCTCAGGAAACTTTCTAATCTACCAGTTTGAACTTACTGTTATTATATGATACTACTACTACTTTTAGCAGAATATCTCCCGATTCAAATTCAGATCATGAATCGAATGGTGCGCTTAAAATTTATACAGAGTAGTTTAAAATACAACAACAGTTTGGATAGACTCTCATTCTAGCCCTTCGGGGTATTGGCTCATATATTTCAATTACACTTTGTCTCAGTTCAATCTTGATGCCACGACTTTCTATAATATGAAACCTAGCTACTTTTATTGTATCATTCAGAACCACTATCGGAAGGGGCTGGATGAGAAACTATTAAACACAGTTTCCTTGGCGAATGATGTGCTGAATAATCTAGAGCATGCGTGTAGCACCTTTTTAGTCAAAGACGTGGTTGCATCTCTTTGTGCAAATATACTTAAATTGTAATTGAACTGTACACATTGTCGTACGAATAAATATATATTTTACTATTACTACACTACCGTGCCTCTAGTTTGCAATAATGCCGATACAGAGTTAAGACGATTACGTGTTGGTTTAGTCAATTGTAGGATACTCGTTTGGAATAGGCCTACCTACAGGTGTAAATTAAACAAAATCCACTGCGTTTTGCCGAAACTGTAGACTCAAAAGTAGCTACACCTGGCGTACTGTAAATTTGACATTTGAAGTTATACTTATGTGACGAATACAAGAAAATATATACGACTACTTTATCAGGATTTTTATATTTTCAGCAAATCCGTATTAAAACGGGACACAGCCCAAGGCCGTATTCCTCCCAAACATCCGTATTGTATACGTGCGATGTCGCATGTCGGAAGGTTGGGTTGATTACATTAGGCCCTAACTTGATTAAAACCAGATTATTGGTGTCCCAAATTACACCATTTCAAGTGTTTTGTCTAAAAAACGTCAAATGGGTAGGAAGGGGGACACTCCCCTCCAACACACCCATCATGCTTCTTCTGGAAATGGTTGCGGATGCCAGAGGTTGACCTGATCGTATCCGGACCTCTTTATTTGTCACGTGATCGCTCCAGTGAATGCCCAAGATCTTGCGCAGGCATTTAGTGTCGAATGCATGTATTTTGTTTTCTTGGCTTGTTTTCAGTTGCCATGATTCGCATCCGTATAGTAGGGTTTGGAGAACGTTTGAACTATAGAAGCGGAATTTAGATATCATGGTAAATTTCTTGTTGTTCCAAATTTCCCTCAGCTGGTTGAAGGCTGCGGACGCTTTCCCCACTCTGCAGTTTAATTCGTTATCGATGATTCCTTGGTTGTTTATTGAACTACCAATTAAGGTATGTGAAGTGTTCAACTACTTCCACTTTGTTGTGGTTGATCAAAACATCTGTGGATAGTTGATGTTCGCCTGTCAGCATGTTTTTACTCTTCTTTTCACTGATTACAAGTCCCAAACCATCAGCGTATCTGCCGACTGATTCCACGAGACATTGTAGGCCCTGGGTGGTGTCTGAGAGGACGGCAATGTCATCAGCTAAGTCCAGGTCTGACAAACTCTCCTCCTTAACCCAAGTAATCATTTCATTGCCTCTGGTCCACAACGAAGAGAAGGGGGGAATGCAGCCTTGTCTGACACCAGTAACCACATGGAATTAGTCACTGTAGACATCTTCTGTTTTTACACATCTCGAGTGTTCATACATCTTCTCGATTGCTGATACAATCTGTCGTGGGATTCCGTATGTGATTAAGATTTTCCACACGGGGGTCTGTGGATGCTGTCGAACGCTTTGGTGAAGTCTATGAAACTGATTGCGAGGGGTAACTCGTACTCTTTATATTTCTTTATAATGCGTCTGAGTGTGATTATTTGCTCAGCACAAGAGCGTTTAGGCCTAAAGCCTGCTTGTTCCACCCGCAGTTTGCCTCTACCACATCTCGAATTCGGTTCAGTATCATGTGGCAGCAGTTTTCTTGATATTGACAGCAGTGTCACGCCTCTCCAGTTGTCACGTTCTCTGGTCGTGTGCCATCTGTTACCACCGTTTCACGTCAACACCGGCAGCTCCATGGTGTCGCGTCGTGCAGTCTATATAGTGGAAGCGTGGTCGCCCTACGTTTCGCTCAGCCTGCCGTAGATCGCCACAGAACACTGCTTTCGGCAGCCGGTCCTCGTCCATTCAAACAACTTGGTCAACCCTGTCTCTTCAAGAGCATGGCCTCGATGCTCTTCATACTCTACACATATAATCATTCTGTCTAAATCCGGCATTTCTCCCATGTAAATCAAGGTCAGCTTCGACAGCTCGATATAGTCTGTGTCCTCGGTGTGGTGGTCGTCATGGACAATACATGTCCACAGATATTGAAAAAAAATTAACGTTGCTATAATGGGCGAGCAATTAAGATGGTAAGAAACATTCTTTGAAAACTGTCGAAAGCAAAGTACCAAATGTCCCCAGCACTGCCTTGAATCCCACATGTTGCATCTTAGCGAAGAGCTGGTCTCCATTGACGGCTTCAGCAGCGACGTACCTCCCACGACAAAAGCCAAGATGACAGCAGCTGTCATAAAACCAACCTCTCCAGCTGACGTACTTAGGGGGGCATTGGGCCATTGCCCCACCTGGCTTAATTTTCTCTGTTGCGCCGCTACATGGTAGCATGGTATACTAAAGGATGACTCAGCTCCCCCCGCGAGATCCTAGATAGTCCACTGCCCATCCTCGAAGCAACTGGAAGAATAACTGTAGAATAGCCATGAACATGAAGTCACTGGATGAGTTTGTCACATCGCATTTATCCAGCCTATTCTACAGTGTCAAGATCGACGACAGCTTCTCGGCGGATGTCCACTCTTCTGTAGCCCAATTTTGCAGTGTACCGTGTGGGCTGCAAGAAACAAAAACAGTATCTTCTCCAAGTCGTGCAAGCCACCGGAAGATCTTCCCTGGCGTTAAAAATAGAAGTTAGTTTCACGTCATACTTACTTACTTTACTGATGTCGTCCACTTAACGTGGTGACGCGATTATATCATTCCAGTGGTTTCGGTTCTTCATAGCAGTTAATACATTTGTCCCGCTGAATTTCGTTTCTCTATGATGTTTTGCAGAGTTGTTGGTCGACACCTTCTCCGAGGGCCATCGGGCTTCCAGAGCAGGACTTTATTGGCTGCTTCGTCGTGACGGCTCACAGGACCTGCCAGACGAAGACGCCGTTGTCTCACGATGCTGGTGATCCGTGGGAGGGAGCCGTGCAGTTCTTAGTTGGTCGTGTGATCACGCCATGACCCGTTGAAGGTTTTCTGCAGCAGTCTTGTATAGGTGACATCCAGTGCGTTTTCTACTGTTTCTGTTAGCGACCATGAATCGCATCCACATACCAGGATCGGTTCGACCGTCGTCCTGAACATCTTCAGTTTGGTGAGGCTGCAGATGGACGCTTTCCAAACTGTGCAAAAGTGCTGCCTATGCATGGGCCTTTCTACACTGTGGATGTCATGTTGTGAGTTTGTGTAGGATCCGAGATATTTAAAATCCTGTACTTTCCCAATTTCACTTCCATCTGACGAGTGTACACTATCATTAGCAGACGGTTAATATGCATGTACTTTGTTTTGCTTGGATTGAGAAATAGTCCAGAAGATTTGGAAGCACTTTCCACTTTATGAAAAGTTATGTTTCTTGTATCGTGTCATCGAACAGAGCGATGTCATCAGCATAATCCAGATCAGAGAAATAGCAGGTTGGATGTCTGGTGCTTCGGCGTTTGATGAGAGGTAGTCCTTCTGTCATCAATCGCAATTCTTTGAGCGTAGTCCAATACTATGATGAACAAGTATGGGGCAAGAGGGTCTCCGTTGAGAACTCCTGTATTAATCTTGACATTTGTTGTTTCCCCTACGGGAATTAGTACGACAGAGATGTTTTTTATACATTATCTATATGGCTTTGATGATCTTCTCTGGGGTGCCATACGCATGAAGAATCCGGAACAGTTTTTTGTCTACCGAGTCAAAGGCTTTCTTGAAGTCGATGAAAATAATGGCGAATCTGCAAAAATGTAGATCGTAGGAGTCTAAATCCGTTCTGGTTTTGGCGTAAGATCTCTTCTAGCTCAGTGCGAATTATGTTAGTCGATGGTAGACCTATGCAACAATCTGTGTTAGGCTTATTCCACGATAGTTTTCAGGAAGTGTCAGGCCTTCTTTCTTTGGTATTGGTACGATACCCGAGATCCCCAATTCCGGTGGTCTATTCCGTAAGTATGTTTCGTTGCAGAACTTCAATAAATCTTTTCTTAACTTGGGTAGTTGCCACACTTCAATGGGAATGCCATCTAATATTGGGGCTTTGCCAAGTTTCATTTGCTTGATGGCAATGTTGACTTCTGTTAGTGATAAAGTGTCGGCATCAGTGTTGGGGTTGGTCTCATAGATCGGATCTACTGGATGGTTGGATGTGCTTGTATTATCTGAAGAGGGAAGTTGTTTGAAAATAGTTTTCCAAGCCAAGATAGTTTACTAACTTCCAGGCATTATGGAGAGCATTAAGTCAACTCGCAACTGTCAAATGCTCCGACAATATCATGGTAACGTTCCTGCTACGTTTCATCATACGCTGTGGATACTGTCTCAGGTTGTTTACCTTACGTGCTGCATTTATTTCATTCGTATGCTGGACATTAGTCTTGAAAGCTTCTTGAAATTTTATTTTCAATGCGATAGGCTACATCTTGATTCGTTGTGATTGCGTCCCAGTTAAGTCTGGGCCCCGGTTAGGTTCTTCATTGCTCTCACGCGAGCCTTAACTTTGCACACCCAACGCTGTGATCAGAGTCAATGGGGTCGGAAGATAAGTGTGCTTGCGAATCCATGATTACGTTTCTCCATCTTTTCTGACATATAACGAAATCTATTTGAGATTTATTTGGTGCTCGAAAATTCCAGTCTTGATTTTGGTTTTCGGAAGAGTGTGTTTGTTGTGCTCATGTATGAAATCAAAAAAAGCTGACCGTGTCTGTTAGTGTTGCCGTGGCATGACAAAAAAACATTTGATACTTGAGCACTGAAATCATCTGACGTCATAACATACACTGATACAACAGAAGCAGTACCTTTCGTGTGAATAGACCGACGTTCTAGTTTCTTGGAATATAATATGACATGGTAATTACCTCTCAAGAAACGGTTCCGATCTGTTTAGAATGAGCACAAGAAACTCTAACCCTAAGTAATATTTGGACTTGTTTAGCGAACTCTAAAAAATGTGTGTGTAAGGCGTGTAAATGTGCAAGGCTTTTTGGATAAATTTCTCCAAACGAAGGTTGAGCACATTGACATTTAACAGTTTTTTTAAACACCCTCATATATATTCCGTTTATTTATCTATTATTTTGCCATCTTGTTCCTGTCGTTATAATATGTAGTAATAATACGACCGTCATATTAGTAACACAACAATTAATATACATGAACGAACCGTGGATGTTACTAAACGCCTTGTATTAGACCAGACGCTCTCGTAGAGCGGTCGTTTTAGGCTATGTATGGGCGACGTGTCTAAAATAAATAGCGCTGACTGGCCTTTCGTTTCGCGGCAGTTTACTCGCCCGACTATCAATTGACCAAACAGTGGCGCTATCTAACGTATATACCATAGTTAGATTTCAAATACAGATTTACACTACTCCCGTATTAAAAATTTTAACCCGGTCATTAAAATGTTTGGTGTCTATGTAAGTTGCCCTCCTCCCCCCCCCCATATGCTTGCAACCAACAGGTTTGGGTCGGATGGGTCCCCACTATCCAACAGCTTCAGATACTTATTGCTATGAAATATCATGACATTTGATCAATTATACATGCATAATTATGATAAAGGACACTGATGCCGGTAGACGATATTTATATTAACATGCACACATATTCTATACAGTGAACATAAGTATGTGTGATAGATGTAAACTCAGCTGTTCTTGACAGGGTACCAGTCTTAGCTATGTAGATGACCGGTAGTAATTAAGCTGCGTTAATTTTAGTTAAGACAACAGTCCATCAATTCTTATCACTGTTATATATAACAATTATGTGTTAACGCAGAGAAACCAATTAACATCGCTGTTATACTAATCTACTCCCCAACAACATCGCACAGGGATGCAGAAACTGATATGTTCTGTGAGATACTCGAACAGACAATTGCAAGAACACGGAAGAAGGATATAACCATAATCATCGGCAGCTGGAATGCAAAGATAGGTGAAGATGTGTATGAAGACTGGGCAGAAACAGTCGGCAAATTCGGATGTGAAAACACAAACGACAGGGGGTTACGACTCATAGAATTTGCATGCAGTAAAGACCTTACTATAGCAAAAACACTGTACCCACACAAGAGATCTAGGAGAACAACATGGCATTCTCCTGACGGGAAAACACACAACCAGATCGACTACATCTTGACACCTCAGCGATTCAAGTCTAGCATCAACAAGCCGAAAACAAGAACTTTTCCCGACACTGATCTTGTAATGATGATAATAAATCTGAAGTTACAGAAGAATCGGAAAAACAAGAACCATTGGGTAAGATTTGACACAGAGAAACTGCAAGATCCAAACATTGCAATGCATCTCAAAGCAACAATTGGAGGACGATTTGCAGCTTTTAACTTCTTGGAGCCGGACATCAACAACCCTGTCAACTCGACGGCACAGAGATGCGTGACACCGCTAAGGAAGTCCTAGGCAAATCAAAGATCAACCGACAGCCATGGTTACCTGACGAGAGCTGAAAAAGATAAGAATGACCAATGAAGAAGCGCACAAACAGTACCGAGAACTAAATAAAGACATCAGAAAAATAATGAGAAAAGTAAAGAACGACTGGATAAATGAACAGTGCATTGAAATAGAGACCGAGATGATGGGAAACAACACCAGACAGGCTTATTCCATCTTGAAAGCCCTCACCAAAAAAGGTCAAGTCGATCGTCAAACATCGAAGACAAAATTGCGCCCTCCTTACTGAAAAAAGGCAGTACTTCAGAGATGGACTGAGTAATGCGAAGAACTCTACAAGTACGAACTGAATACAGATGATAACATCCTCAGAATACCACCTCAAATTGAAAATGTTGATACGCCCATTCTCTGAGCAGAAGTAGAAGAGGCAATCCGAATGGCACAAAAATCCCCCGGCGTAGACAACGTACCAGCTGAACTTATCAAACATGGAGGGAGGCATTCATGATCATATGCCAAAAGATTTGGCCAGAAAAAATCGTTCATAATAAACATACAAAAGAAACTGTAAGCACTGCAGAACTATACGTCTGATCAGCAATCCCAGAAAAATAATGCTAAGAATCATACTGAACCGACTCAAAGGCAAACAGAAGAACTGCCATCAGAAGAACAAGCAGGCTTCCGGCCGAAAAGAAGCACAACCGAACAAATCTTTCACATAAGACTGTTAATTGAGAAACAGGTTGATCACAATCAAGATCTATATCACAATTTCATTGACTTCAACAGCAACCTCCGATGACACTGACTTAATCGCTGGAACAGAGGAGCTACAAGAACTTACAACAACACTGGAAAGGAGAGCACGTGCTTATGCAGAATGGAAATAAGTGCAGAAGAGAGCAAGATCATGGTCAACAGCAGAATAGCGCCAAGGACTACTATATTAATGAATGGAGACTGCCTTGAAGAAGTAACATCATTCAGGTCGATCATCTCCTCTGAGGGTGACTCCTCAGAGAAAATATGCACACAGATAAACCTGGGAACATCAGCGATAACAAGACTCAAGAAGATATGGAGCCACAACAACATCAAAACGGCAACTAAGATGCTACTCTATAAAAGCCTGGTTGTGTCAGTGCTGATATACGGATGCGGAAGTTGGATCTTGTAAGCCGAGTCCGAAAGAAGAATAGCCACATTTGAGATGACATTTTTTAGAAGGATCCTGAAAATTTCTTACAGAGACCACATAACAAATATATCAGTAATGCAAGCCATCACCGAAGCTGCATAGCCACAAGAACCGCTTTTGGCCACAGTAAAACACCGAAAACTCCAATGGTTCGGTCATACAACCAGACACAACACATTTGCCAAAGAAATTCTACAAGGCGCGGTCAAAGGCAGCAGAAAACGAGGAAGAACATAAAACATGTATAGGGACAACATTCAAGAGTGGATGGGTCTGGAGCCACAGGAATTATGTGATGGAGATGGAGAAAGATCACTGTGGAAGCCTCCAAGTGTGCACCCCTATGATCAGCCCGATGAAGGGATGAGTGAGTGAGTGAGTGAGTGAGTGTTGTCTTCAATAAAAGGTTCTTGTTTCTAGATGGGAGTAACCATGATTGAAGAAAAGAAAATAACAACAAAAGTACCAAATTAGAAAATAAAGAAAACATGCAAGCAGATTAATAGTAGTGGGATAAATTAAAATAATGCAATGTTGTCTTATTCTCTAATACAAAGATTGTGTGTTGCTTCTCATAGTCCTGCTCACTCCCCATCATCAAAAAGCACTTGTGTTTGGAGTTTTGTTATAAAACATTATGTAAGGTCTGGACGTATGCTTGGGCTCCTTGCCATGGTGCTAACGGACTGATGTTGTTGATCAGACAACTCATTGAAGACTGGAAACTCGGATATAACAATGTGATCCTTCACCTTGAATGATGGGAACAGGCCCGACTTTCCCGTTCTTCTGTTTTTCCCTGTAGAGTACCCATCCCATTGATTTCCCATAACTTCAATCATATCCCCTTTCTTGAGTTCAATTTCTGCTGGACGTTGTGGTGAATGGTCAAGCAGTGCTTCCTGATAATGTTTGTTTTGAAGTCCAAAGTAGTAGATGTCATCGAGTGAGTGGAACCAGTTTGAAGCATCAGGGTGTCGTGTCTGCATCAATTCGTAGGCCAAACGACCGACCTGTCAGTAGAAAGTTGGTCTTATAAAATAAAGCATGTAGGATAACAATAATATTTTGTCTGATTTTTTTGCAAATGTTTCTACTACATATGCTTGAAAGGACTAACAGTCTGGTTTCTTGGAATGTAATATTTGACATGCTAATTACTTTGAGTTTCTTGAAAGGAAATGACTAATTAGTAATTACCATGCTTAAGACATGATTATTATGGTCTTATGTATAAAAGGAATGAGTGTAGCCCCTTATTAATGGTAATTAGATATATAGCATGTAGCTTTTGATTGGCAGACTTGGCACTTCTGCCTGAGAGGTGCTTCTGTTTATATTGTGTTTTATTTCAAGTCGGCAGTAACTAACATAATGTTTTAAGATATTTTTACCACTGACATCCGACAATGAAATTTTCCTAATTTGACTCACTGTCGACACCTCATCATGTTATTAATAAATTAATTAATCTGTATGGTTAGGCAGGGACATTAATGAAGATCAGCAATGGTAATTTCTCTCGACTCTTTAGCAAGAATGCAGTATATTGTTCATAGCCCACAAACATAACTGTCCACAGACCAGAAATTTAACAACACAAAGTTTAGATCAACTGAACCTGGTGATGCAATCCATGCATACAAATAAACAATCGCAGTAAGTAGTCTGTTGCAGATGGTATACATATCTGTGATGAGACGGTACAAACCAAGTAGTCTTTAGCAGACAGTATACATACCTGTGATGAGAAGGTACAGACCAAGTAGTCTGTAGCAGACGGTATATATACCTGTGATGAGAAGGTACAGACCAAGCAGTCTGTAGCAGAAGGTATACATACCTGTGATGAGAAGGTACAGACCAAGTAGTCTGTAGCAGATGGTATACATACCTGTGATGAGAAGGTACAGACCAAGTAGTCTGTAGCAGATGGTATACATACCTGTGATGAGAAGGTACAGACCAAGTAGTCTGTAGCAGATGGTATACATACCTGTGATGAGAAGGTACAGACCAAGTAGTCTGTAGCAGATGGTATACATACCTGTGATGAGAAGGTACAGACCAAGTAGTCTGTAGCAGATGGTATACATGCCTGTGATGAGAAGGTACAGACCAAATAGTCTGTCTTTGAAAGGAAGTGGGTGTCCATGATAATGCTGCGCAGTGAAGGACCTGAGAAGCGACTGCTAAAGTCAGCTGCTTTTTTTGCAAAGGTTTTGTCACTAATTACTTCATATTCAGGGTATCTGTAATACAGAAACCACAGAGTTTTAAAATGTAGAAAAGAGAAACTGCCATATGAATGAAAAAACTGGCAATTTAAACAATGAAATTGGTTATCATACCCTAAGAACATGTATTAATTTAAGCAGGAAATGATGGCATAGATTACCCTTGTGGCACCCAATAATGTGAGATTCTCCAGGGAAATATCAAATAAGTTACTTTTTTTAACATAAAACGAATAATGTTAATGTTCTGCATGAAGTATTTTCTTCTAATGTAAGCCAAGCCATAATACGGATGATCAAATACACATTGTTGTACACCACGGGATGATGAGGCAAGTTGAAGGAAAGCAAAGTTCTATGTAGCCCGAGTCTTCTGCAGTGTGTGTCAGTGGTTTATATTATTGCTCACTGTGGATGCAATCCCAGTGCTATCTGAACTACAAAAACATATTTTGAAAGAATATATGCTTTTTGTATGTGGAATGGTAGAATGAACGCATTGGTATATAAAAAATTACATAAGAATCATGTCAACCGTATGTCAGACACCAGAGTACCAGAACAACTACTTTATGTCCAACTCACCTCTGGCAAACGTGCTACTGGGCAACAGAAACAGCACAAAGACAAAATGAAAGTAAACATGAAGAAATGCAACAAAGACCTGACTACCTAAGAAACCGACTGTGAAAACCACGTGCAATGGAGAACCATCTGCAAGGCCGGCGTGAAGCATTTCGGACAACACCACTCAGTCATGGAAGCCGAAAAACAGCAGTGGTAGAAGGGCCATGAGAGCAACAGCTTCAAAGTGACAACTACTGCTCCACCAACTCAAACGTGTGTTTGATATAACGTGGGTGTGCAGGTCGCAAATAGGCCTGTTCAGTCACCAATGCACACATCGCACCTAACTGGATAACATCATGAACATGTTCACAACTCAGATCATCTTACTCGAGTACGAGTGATTGCAAGAGAGGTCTTTTAATACAGGTTGTATCTTAATACAGGTGGTACTTCAGGAGAAGTTGACAGCGGTTGTTAACCCATTAGGCCCCAGGATTTTATTAAAACATGCCACCATGTTCCCAGGATTTCTGGCAATTTCGAGCAATTTACCTCCTTGTGTTCTAAAATCTGTAGAAAAAACTATTCAATATTGACAATTACAAGTTGTGTTTATTTTGACGAGTATTAATTTCTCCACAGGCATGTATACATAGAAATAGGATATATTAATAAAATGTTGACATTTGATCACAATTTGCAAAGACAAAATAGTACATCTGTTAAAACTTTGAAAGTTGCGACTGACATTTGACAATGATCCCATGCTATAACCTAATTACCCTATGCAGCTCAGCGAAGAAAATGTAGCTATATGTGTTAGCTTTGCACCACTGAAAACATTATCAAATTCTGATGGTTATTTTTCAGGTTACACCATATTTGATCATGACAAATATAAAAATACAAATTTTTGAGATAGCGTGAACAAAACTGATGAAAATCAGTGGTTGTTAATGGCAGGTGGTCTCTTAATACAGGTTATATTTTAATACAGGTCGTACTTCAGCAGGAGTTGACAGTGGTTGTTAATGGCAGGTGGTCTCTTAATACAGGTTGTATCTTAATACATGTGGTACTTCAGGAGGAATTGACAGTGGTTGTTAATGGCAGGTGGTCTCTTAATACAGGTGGTACTTCAGGAGTTGACAGTGGTTGTTAATGGCAGGTGGTCTCTTAATACAGGTTGTATCTCTTAATACAGGTGGTACTTCATGAGGAGTTGACAGTGCTTGTTAATGGCAGGTGGTCTCTTAATGCAGGTTATGTTTTAATACAGGTGGTACTTCAGCAGGAGTTGACAGTGGTTGTTAATGGCAGGTGGTCTCTTAATGCAGGTGGTACTTCAGGAGTTGACAGTGGTTGTTAATGGCAGGTGGTCTCTTAATACAGGTGGTACTTCAGGAGTTGACAGTAATTGTTAATGGCAGGTGGTTTCTTAATACAGGTTGTATCTTAATACAGGTGGTAGTTCAGCAGGAATTGACAGCGGTTGTTAATGGCAGGTGGTCTCTTAATACAGGTTGTATCTTAATACAGCTGGTACTTCAGGAGCAGTTGACAGTGGTTGCTAATGTGAGGTGGTCTCTTAATACAGGCGGTACTTCAGGATGAGTTGACAGTGGCTGTTAATGGCAGGTGGTCTCTTAATACAGGTTGTATCTTAATACAGGTGGTAGTTCAGCAGGAATTGACAGCGGTTGTTAATGGCAGGTGGTCTCTTAATACAGGTTGTATCTTAATACAGCTGGTACTTCAGGAGCAGTTGACAGTGGTTGCTAATGTGAGGTGGTCTCTTAATACAGGCGGTACTTCAGGATGAGTTGACAGTGGCTGTTAATGGCAGGTGGTCTCTTAATACAGGTTGTATCTTAATACAGGTGGTACTTCAGGAGGAGTTGACAGTGGTTGTTAATGGCAGGTGGTCTCTTAATGCAGGTTATATTTTAATACAGGTGGTACTTCAGCAGGAGTTGAGAGTGGTTGTTAATGCCAGGTGGTCTCTTAATACAGGTTGTATCTTAATACAGGTGGTACTTCAGGAGCAATTGACAGTGGTTGTTAATGTGAGGTGGTCTCTTAATACAGGTGGTACTTCAGGAGGAGTTGACAGTGGTTGTTAATGGCAGGTGGTCTCTTGTGGATAGGAATTTTCAAGACAGGAAATTGTAATCTCTAATTAACTCACCTTCTAGTTATATTACCTAACACAAATTGGTTGTCAGTGGCCAGATAGATCCTTTTCTTATCAACTGGTCCATGTTTGCGCAGGTGCTTGTAGTAGAGTTCCACATGTGACATGTATTCATTAACGCTGTGGTAATCCGCTTCTTGGCTAATTTTGTCTGATCGTCTGATGTGAACTCTGAAAGAAGAAAAAAGGGACCATTCAACTTACAATGGACGAAATCCTTATCATAGTTGCTCTCAAGAACAGAGGAGAGTCTGTCTTGAGAGACCATCCCTTCTGTCCAGCAAGAGTGGTCTCTCAAGAACCATGGCAGGTCAATTAACATTGAAAAGTGGGCCAAGGGGAATCAAGAGAGTGGTCTCTCGAGACAAGTTTTCTCCCAAAAGATAGGTCTCCCAACACAGGCTATACTGTAATAAAATGTGCACAGAAGGAGATCCTTAAGTTTATTGACTGGCATTCAAGAGAAACTTCCATGAATCCATGATTACCTCTGAAAAATATATAATCTATTCTTGAGAAATCTATCCTGCTTCACTTTTCCTGTTTCATACAATTTCTGATGGTAAATATACTATATAGCAATAGATTATAACATGAACTATAACATTGTGAATTTAAGAGAAATTAAGAGAATTGGGGCATTTTAATTATACAAAATATCGCATCAGTTAGCCAATGAAAACTGCTTTACATATAATTTAATCAAACAACTGCCTGCTATTTGCAGCAGTGAATGCATAGAATAGAATCACATCTTTAGCCTTCTTAAATATAAATATTTCTTTAGAGACATCATGCTCTTTTTAAGATAGCAGAAACCACCTTGTGAACTTTCTCATCCTTATACATATACTTCAGCAGTAACACTGCTCAACACTTTAAAATATACAGCTGTATTCATGATGGAAGAATGTTTGCTTTCTCTTTCTCACCCAACTATAGGACTCTTGAATCCTAGCCATTTTTCAGTGACAATGAAATCGTCCTGTAGATAAGGTTGGGGTCGCATCAGATACATGAGAAGCTGTCCAACCCACCAAACAAACGGTTGGCCGTGTAGCCGGAGAAGGCGTGGTGTAAGATCTTCTGGGATGGCGAGTGGCATGAATGACAGTCTCGAAATGATCCTTGCTGTTTCTATGGATAAAACTTTCTCATCCGTCTGAAGGATATTTTCACTATCTTCTTAAAAATGCAATCACACACAATTTGTTTTGCATATATTTGTGTCATATCTAGTTTTCATTGTAACTTTTTTGAACACATTTACAATACTGGTGTGTGTGTGCATGCATTATTTGAAAACAATTGATGTTTCAAGTCTCAAGTAGTTTACTCCAAACAGCCCAATCTTGGGCTAACGCAGTTGTTTGTGGTGTTGTGTGCGCATGCGCTGTGAGTGGTACATATGATATGAGTGGTACATACAACAAGTAAAAGACTAGTATCTTTAATGTTAGTCAAAGGGTTTTCTAATTAATATTTTGTTTTATTTTTATATATTTTTTGTATTTATTCTGGGTTGGTATATAGGATGTCAGTTAAAATTTTTGAATAGGTTTAGTTAGGTGTATGAAAACTGTCGCTGTCGTGCCTCACACTTCAAAGACAGTCTCCATACCCACACCATGGAATAAGTTTATGTTGCTGCATTTTATAGGCAGTTTAGGTGAGGAGGCGTGGTGAAAGGGATTTTCATGATAGCTTTTTGAAACAATTTGGGGTTTTTTATGTTCGTAATTTGGATCATATTCCATATGCGAATTGCTTGGGGATAAAATGAAAAAACTAATGCATTTATACACCTGGGGCTACGTATTGTCCGCGGGTTCGAAAGCAGGTTAGTAGGCCTGGAGAGAGGGGTGATCCAAATAATGTTATTTAGAATTTTGTAGAAGGTTGTGGCTTGTTTAATAATACATCTTCGTTCAAGGGCTTTGTTAGATTTGTATTTCGTCTGTAATAATTTTTAACAAATCTGGCAGCAGAGCGTTGTACTCTTTCAAGGCTTTTAACTTGTGAGATGGTGTGAGGATTTCATATGGGTGACGAATACTCAAGTGTTGGCCAGATTAGCATGTTGTAGGCTGTTTGTTTAACTTCGGGTTTTCGTGGGCCAAGAGTTCGTTTAATCATGCCCAAAACTTTCAAAGATTTTGAAGCTATGTCAGTGACATGATTTGTCCAGGTTAATTTGGAATCTAGTTTTACTCAGAGATATGAGTGGCTGGATACTGTAGAAAGCGGCTGGCCAAAAAGCAAGTACTTGTATGGGCTGGGTTTATTGGAAGGTGGACACATTTAGATACATAACATTCCATTTGCCATTTGTCTGACTATGTTTGGAGTTGGTTGAGGTCAGTTTGGAGAATTTTGTGGTCAGTTTTGGAAGTAATTTTACGATATATAATACTGTCAAGGCATATAGAAGATTTGATGTTCCCATCTATGTCATTTATGTAGAGTAAGAAGAGGACAGGTCCTAGAGCTGAACCCTGTGGGACACCAGATGTGACATCTGTGATGTCCGACAGGGCTCTGTTAACTGAGACTCTCTGTTTGCGGTTGGATAGAAAAGATTTGATCCTATTTTGAGCGTTTCCAGTGATTCCATAGGAGGTCAATTTTTATAGAAGGCATAGGTGAGGGACTTTGTCGAAGGTTTTAGCAAAGTCAAGCAGGATTGCGTAAATTTGGGTCTTGTTGTCCATAGCAGTCATCCAGTCGTGGACTGTCTCAATGAGTTCAGATTCACAAGACAGTCCTGACTGGAATCCATGTTGGAAGTGGAGAATGATGTTATGCTTGTGCATTTGCTTCCACATATTGCTTAGGATGATATGTTCCATTACTTTACAGAGAATGCAGGTTTGTGATACGAATCTGTAGTTAGCAGGGTAAGTTTGTGTTTTTTTTTGTGTGTATGGGACTTACTAATGCTTGTAGCCAGTCATTAGGAAGCTTTCCTGAATCGTACGACTGCTGGAAAATTTGGGTGATGATGGGAGCTATCTGCTTTGCAGTTTCTTTAAGGACTCTGGCTGGGGGTTCATCTGGGCCTGTAGCTTTGTTCTGGTTTAGATTTTCCAACTGCTTTATTACGCCATCTATGCCAATTTCGAGAAGGGCAATGTTGGGGTAAATAGAGGGGGGACGGGGTACTTTTTTTGGGTAAATACAGAACTAAATTGGTTGTTAAGGGCATTTGCTTTATCGTGATCATTTATTATTGGTTCGTCGTTCACTCGAAGTGTGGGAATGCCAATGTTTTCTCATTTATTTGCCTTAATAAATGACCAGAATCATTTTTGATTAGTTTTCAGGCTGTCTCCAATGTGGTTGTTAACATAGTCAAAGATTTTGCTAACTCTTTAGTAGCTTGCTTTTGGAGTTCCTTAAATTTTTCCCAGTCACCGTTTAGTCCAGTTTGCTTTGCTTTTTTGTGGCTTTTGTTACATTTTCTCTGCATTCTAATTAGTTCACATGTTATCCAGGGGAGGTGGGTTTTAGCTTTGCTGTTTCGTCTAGGTATGTTATTGTTAATCAAGGATGTTCGCGAAAATGGTCCAATTTATGTCTATATCCTGTGAGTTGGGGTCCATGTCGAAATACTCACAATTTAGTTTGTCTATGTTATCTAAATTTGTCCCAGTAACTGTAAACTTTGTGGGGGAGTTTCCTGTTGCGAACTGGGTTTAAGTTGACATTGAAAGTCATGAATTCATGATTGCTCATACCAGGAGTGGTATGGGTGTTGATGATAATGGAGGGATTTGAGGTGAGTATGAGGTCAAGAATGTTGCCAGAAGCGATACATGTGGGGGTCGTTTATCATGTTTTGCAGTCCAAAGTCATTAGTTATTTCTAGTAGTTTGTTATGCTTGCTAGCAGTTCTGTTATTAGTGGTCTGGTGATTTGTCCAGTTGATATCAGGGAGGTTAAAATCTCCAGTTGTGACTACATTAGGAGGAGTTTTTTTGTGATCTGCATAGTTCAGTTAGGGATTCACGGAGAGCTTCACGGGATTGGGGGTGGTCATTTGGGGGTCGATATTAAGATGCAAAATATATGCATTTGTTACGTGTAAAGTGAATTTTCGTCCAAACTATTTCACAATTTTAGTTAAAATTTTGGAGGGGTTCAGCTATAATTTCGTCACGAAAAGTTATAAGGACTCCACCACCATGGACATTCCTGTCCTTTCTGATGGCCTCATAGTTGGGTGGGAGAAAAGAGTATGTAGCACAGTTTTCATCTAATTTAATTTCAACTAGAAATATGATGTCTGGATTATTGGATTGAATAGTTGCCTTTAATTGGGTTGCTTTTTCTATGTTCCTAACGTTGGTTTTTAAAAAAATTTCTGTGTGTGTTTCCTTGGGCTTTCTTGTGACGTTCGAGGGTTGAGGTGTTTTGGGGGTTTGGGGCGAAAATTAAGTCTGCATTTGGTGATGTATGAGGCGTTGGGGTACTAAGTATAGAGCTGTCAGACCAGGTGTAGGTAGAATTGGATTGCTCATTTCTAGATGGAGAAGGAGTAAAATTTGGAATTCCACAATGATCGTAGAACCAGAAGGCACTTTGGTTAATCAAGGAGTTGTAGGATGATGGAGATATACCGTATGTGGTGCCATAGATTGCATTCTTCACAAAGGATAGCCTTGTTTCGGTTTCTGACAGGCTGATGAGAACCTCCACAAGGATAAATTGGGTGCCCATATGGGCCAGGGTTTGGGTGGATGTCGCCTGAGAGAGCAATCGGTCCACTGAGGTACAGATGTGTAAGAATGTTGAATTTTGGGCGGGAATTTAACTCGGGGTTTGTAAGTTAGGGCGTAATATTTTGGCTTAATTTTGAGATTTGACCGAGATATGCATTGACATGTTCCAATGATTGTGGCTATTAGGAGAATGACGGTGATAATTTGCGTTAGTCCAAGATTTGTCCACATGGTGTGCGGGACTAGGTGAAACAAATATTTCCTAAAAGGAGATCTCAATTGGAATGCATTTTGTAGCATGGGTGTCTAAAAGTTAAATCCAAATATAAACATGTAGCAACATGAAAAAAGTAAGCTTTTTAATTAAATGTATTGCAATAAAATGAAAAGAACTCACTCGGATGGTGCCGCCAGTGTAAGTCCGCCATCTTGGAAATTTTGGTTCATGTGCTGCGATAAAGGGTGTTGTTTTGCGTAATTGTGTTTGTTGTCAGTTTGGTTTGCCTGGTTCTGTGTGATCAGTGGATTATGTCGAGTTGTTGTACCAACTGTGATCGTTCATTGTGCTGGTGAACATGTATTTGGCGTGTATGGAGCGATGTATCAGACTCATACCACCCCCACGCATGCATAAACGATGAGAGTACACTCACTGGGGGTGAATGCTGACTGGCCGTCATCAGTGCAGTTACCACTAATTGATAGATAGACTGCCTCCCAACCTTTATCATGGTAATCCCATCTCCCAGGACGGATGATTAAAGTTCGGTTTGATCCAATCGCAAATATGAAGTAATAGATGAGACTGTGAATTTGGCAGCCAAAGCCACAGCCACCCTTAATATTCACAAGAAGCTTCCTGGCACCATGACAATCACGCGGATTCTACAATATTTTAATATGTTTTGTTGAAATAAAAATTTATTTGTTCATAATGTATTCTATAGATATGTTAGATAGATAAAGACAGGCAGGCAAGCAGGCAGGCAGGCATAGAGGCATGCAGACAAAGAGACAGACATACTGGCAGATGAATCATATCATGTTATTGATATGATTCAGGGTATAATTTCAACCATGACAGAATCGTTCAGAGTGTATGTGGGGAACGGTTCCAGACTTACCTGTAGATAATGTAGTCGCCTCTGCACTATTGCGCTCAGTTCCTTTGCTTCCTGCTCACGCCAACCTGCTGGACCACTGGCCGTCTTCAAGTCATGAATATCTCGAAGAAGAGATCTGTAATAAAAACATTTTCCCTTTTCACACAAATAAAAAACACCAAAAAGACAAATGCAACATTTTCTCTCCTTTTGAGATTCTTCCTCAATTTAGTGTTTTGGTCATCTCGTTTTAGAATCATTTCACCAAAAATTAAAACCTATCTAGTATCCACTATGATATGCTAGGTCATTTGTGCAAATTAATGCATTATGATTAAATCATCAAACTATTAGATTATGTTTTACCAGATCTGGTCAAATCCAGCAACAAAATTACAAGTGGTATATACACTATATGATAAGTTACCTGGTCTAATGATCAAAGTTAATAATTTTTATGATTTTTAACAAAAGTATGGTCTTTTTTATTAAACCAACTGCACACATTACTTAAACTATTCACACATTACTTAAACTATTCATACACTACAAGACCTGAACAAAAACAAAACTGATTCATGATGAGCTAAATGAATTGAGGAAGTTTGAAATAGAAACAATTAAAACTGTTAGAATGAGCTATGGTACAAATACCGTAAAGCATATAATGATAGAACATGTCCTAACTCGAAGAAGATCATTTTGATGACACTGTTAATGTGGACACACATAATTTAACATGAAACAAAACAACTTTTTTAATGGATTGACCTTCCGGTTTCTTGGAATATGACACTTGACAAGATAATTACTTCTCAAGAAACTTTTTGTAGTCTTCTTAAATATCTTGACCGATTCACTCGTTCAAGATATCTTGATTCACTCTTCGTTGAAGCATGTGACACAAACTGGAGAAGGACTGGTGGGAGCTCCTGGCTCATCTCTTGGTTCAAGGGCAAGTTTCATTTGATGAATGTTTATATTGCTTCTTTGGTTTTTCTCCTACACCAGTTCTCGTCATGGTCTAGTATTCTTACAAAATAGTCAGAAAGAATACAAAAAGCTTCTTGAGAGGTAATTAATTTGTTTATTAATTTTTTAATGACCATGTAAAAAACTCCTGATTTGTTTTCAGAGAAAAAACACTTCAAATAACATTTATTTATTCCTGCCTATTATGACTTTGATGCAACTATTCACTCTTCCTTTTGTATATTTTTTCACAATCACATCATTGTTTAATTTGTATATATTCAAGCTTTTAAATTCATGCTCATGCATCTTTTAATAATCATTTCATTAGAGTATACATATGTCCCTTATACAAAACAGCTTCTACAATAAGTAGCAAATTTTGGATCTTGGAAAGGGGGCCAAGCTTAGTAACCCATTAGTTTGCCATGTTACTGTGTAGAGGTTATTCGGATGATGCAATGGGTCCCTCTAAATACGTCCATGACTCTAATTTTAACAAGATTGCCATCCAAGACAAAGGCCCAGATGGCATGTGGACAAGGAAGCCATTGGCTTATCGAGAGACCAACATTTTTAGTCTGTGTAATCTGCCCTCCTGAGATATGTGTCAACCAAGTTTTTAAACATAGTCACGGTGCTAGCAGTTTCACAATCTGTAGATAATTTCTTCCATTCATTGATTGTCCTCTGTGAGAACAAATACTTCCTGATATCCAATCTACATTGATCCTTTACTAATGTTACCTCATGTCCTCTAGCTCTATTATCTTTCTCAAGTGAGAAAAAAAAATTATATCAATATTTTCATACCCATTCAATATCTTAAAATCTTCAATCAAG
The DNA here is from genome assembly GCA_033239005.1 of Lamellibrachia satsuma. Taxonomy (NCBI): domain Eukaryota; kingdom Metazoa; phylum Annelida; class Polychaeta; order Sabellida; family Siboglinidae; genus Lamellibrachia; species Lamellibrachia satsuma. The sequence goes on along the minus strand of BSQZ01000063.1, from coordinate 787,200 downwards.
AAATGTTGATCTCCTATTAACTGCCTTGTCTGTAGGGTTGTTAAACCACATTCTTTAAGTCGTTCTTCGTAACCAAGGTCTCTCAGTTCTGGAATCATTTTAGTTACTCTCATCTGTATTCTTTCAAGCGTATCTATATCCTTCTTGTGATATGGTCTCCAAGTTTGTATACAGTATTCTAAATGAGGCCTAACTATTGCTTTATACAGAGGTATAATTAGTTTTTTTTCCTTGTATGTTATATTTCTAGTAAACAACCCAATAATTTGATTACCCTTTGAAGCTGTAATACCACACTGCTTTGGAACTTTCATATCAGCACTTATTGTAACTCCTAAGTCCTTTTCTTTTACAGTAGCACCTACAACAGTATCTCCCATTTTATAGTTTACATGCAAGTTCCCGTGTCCTGTATGTAGGCATTTACATTTCCCAAAATTGAATAATGTCTGCCATTTTTCAGACCATTTAACTAATTTGTCTAGATCATTTGATAAATGTTGTTTATCTAAACACTTTTGTGTCATATGCAAATTTCAGTATATTGCTTGGTATATTATCTTCCAAGTCATATATATATATATATATATATATATATATATATATATATATATATATATATATATTAATAATATAGGTCCTAATACTGATCCTTGTGGTACCCCTTTCAAAACTTATTTCCTGTTTGAAACTTCATCTACAACAACACGTCAGTCAGCCATTGTTCTATCCAGTCAGTTATGCTACCCCTGATACCATGGGCTTTTAATTTAAGTTGTAATCTTTGATGTGTCACTGTTATCAAAAAGCTTTCTGAAAATCTAAGTAGATAATATCTACTGGTGTTCCCTCGTGTATCCACTTAGTGATTTCTTCCCAAAAAACATAACATATTTGTTAAGCATGACCTCGCTTTTAGGAATCCATGTTGAGATGGATTTAATAATTAATACCTAAAAAGGAAGTCCACCATATGGTTTTTAATTAACCTTTCTAATAATTTACAAGTCACTAATGTTAAACTCACTGGTCTGTAATTCTCTTACTTATTTCACGAACTTTTTTTAAATAATGGTATGATGTTTGCTTCTTTCCATTCAAAAGGAACCACTCCCTCTTTTAATGACAAGTTCAACACTTTTGCAAATGGTATACTAATTTGTTCTACTGTTTCCACAAGTAATCTTGGAGGAATTCCATCCATTCCAGGTGATTCATTTTCCTCCATTGCCTTTATTTTCGTAGCTACCATTTCTGGAGTTACAATTAACTGCCCTAAACAGTCCGATTTAGCCTCCTGAAATTTAGCATCTGGAACTGGTAATGAACTAATATCCTCTCTGGTAAACACTGAACTTAAATATCCATTTAGGTTTTTCAACATTACAAAACCTTGTTATTATATTTCCAGCACTGTCATCTAGTGGTCCAACCTTGTCTTGTACGTTTTTACTCCTGACATATGCATAAAAAGTCTTGCTGTCATTTGTTTACATGTTAATTTTTTTCATAGCTTCTTTTAGATTGTCTAATTTCATTCGTAACTGCCTCTTTGTAATTTGTGTAGTCTTCATTCTTACTGGTACGCCTATAAACCCTCCGCTGTTTGCTTGTAAGCTAGTTTTCTAATAGCTTCCTTTGACAAGTGTTTCTTTCTAGATCGTTTTCCTTGCTTTCCAAGGGAACAAACTGATCAATGATACTCTCAATTTCATATTTTAGAATATTCCAACATTCAATTGCAGCCTTATTCCTCAGCATATTATTCCAATCTAGCTTTGCTAAGTATTTTCTTACATCTTTATATTTACGTTTGTGGAAGTTTCTCCTGTGTTTTTTATTTGTACTCTCTGATTTTACTTTGATGTCAAAATGTATTTGATTATGATCAGTTTCCAAATGGGTCATGTATTTTGACATTGACATGTTGCATAAGGAAGCTATCCTAAATTAAAAATAGAAACTGTGGGTCCTCACACCCTATACTCTCTAGAGACTTTCATTGTATGTGTCCGTGGTTAAAATCTCCCATTATGATATATTCCCCTTTACTCACTTCCCTTATAGCATTTTGTATTTTTGTGTTATTCTGTTTATGTTTGGACTTCGGTAAACTAATCCAATGGTTAATGGTGAATTTCATGTAACTATATTGCACCAAAAAGCTTCATTGCAATTTGCTTCCCTTTCTAATTTTATTTTGTAAGCATGAATAGATTCTTTGATATATAAAATAACCCCCCTCCCCTTCTTCCTATTTGATCTCTCCTAAACATTACATATCCTGTCAGTCCTAATTCAGCATCTGATATGCCTTTGTTGGCCCATGATTCAGTTATACAAATTATGTAAGGATCAATATCTTCTACCATAATGTTTGATTCGTTTTTCTTATTTACTATGCCCCTTGCATTTTACAACCAGCTTCACAAATGTTTTCTGGACATTTTGTTACTGCTTTGTGTGTACTAGTGGCCTCGTCCTGCTTGAGGCACCTCTAAGTAACCCCTTTGCACTTCTAGTTTAAACTATGCTTGCAACCAAAAATATTTTTTATGCTTCCCATGCCACTAACAACTGCGGCCGATAGTTCATCAGCAAACACACCGTTTCCACTAAGATGAAGCCCATCCCTCATGTACATATCAGCCCTCCCCAACATAAATTAACATCCCCACAAATCCAACTTCCTCTTCCCTACATTGCTGCTGAACTAACGTGTTAATTGCCATCCTCCGGCAATTTCGATATCCCTGTCCCCTGCTTCACATAATTTAGACTAATGATTCAACATAAGCAAGAATAACACACGTGTGCTGCTCCAACATGAACTCAAGGGTTCCCTTGATGTCTTTCTTGTATGGCTCTGTCTTCCTTCCCTGACTCAACTTCTTTAAGTAGGATGTTACAAGGTACTCCATTTCATTAACACCATTTTCAATTTTTCGTATCAACAGCTCATGTTTCATGCTTGGTAGTTTTTCTGCAAAAATAGCCACTTTTTGTCAGATTAATTTAAACCATATATGTTAGCAACAATCAAAGACTAAAGTACTTTTGACTGGTACTTAACATTGTAGACCAACTGTCTGACAGGTGTATAAAATAGTTTTATGTTATTAGAGAGCACTAAAATGATGCATTTTATGAAGAAACACTAGTCATTGTATATATCTAACTGACAAATATCTTTCTGAAAATGCACTCGCATGCTTTGAAGAATTCTTGCTCTAAGCAAGGCAATTTTATGAATATGATATCATAATGAATTTAGTACCATTGCAAGTTGTCTTCTCCTCAGCTAGACGCACTTTAAACTTTTCTATTAGTAAGTTGGCGTCACTGGAAGTGAAACAGGCCAGCATTAAAATGCAGTGTCACTTGTGGACGATATAGTAATGTATGAAACAGCTGATGTCGGAACACCTGGCAAGTGAAGACATTCCCAAGTGTTAACATAGTTCCGCAGTGTTTTTCAGTGGACAGTTGCCGTACATTGTTTCCCAGGTCGTGAGTCAACAAGAGGCAGCACTAGTTACTTTCGTTTCCCTGCATTATATCCTAAACAAGAAATACTAGTTACATAGGTATATACAGCTAACTCTCATTGACTTTATGATTTGAGCATATCGAGCACCCAAATTGTGTCACTCGACGTCAGCCAATTCAATCAATGCACTCTTGTAAACTCAATCTGCTTTGCATCCCAAGAGCTAAGTGCAACTGGGGTGACTGGTCATTCAGCATTCCAGCCCTGAAACAAAGGAACTTGCTGCAACAATAGCTAACATTAACAGTAATATCCGATGTTGTTTTTAAAACACATCTAAAGCCACATCTCTTCTCAATACCTGTATAACTATTATGCAGTATTACAACAGAATAGCGAATAGCCAGGAAAATAACATCCCAAACTGTAATTGACGGGTGGCACTAGTTGCGTAGCCTTGGAGGTAGTTGATTAAGAATGCCGAATCTGTGAATAATACTGCTCTAATCGACGACTGTTGATATCAGGTTGATAAATATATAAAATTATTCAAAATAGTTGAAAAAATGTGTTTATTTATATTACTGCAGTAGCCCTGCTGAATTGTTTGCCAACTATCGTTACTATCGGTAGTTCAGTGTACTATCGATTATACCTATCAATAGTTTACTATTGATGATACCTATCAATAGTTTACTATTGATGATACCTATCAATAGTTTACTATCGATAGTACTGCATCATCACAGTGACTATTACGATGTACTGGTAGTTTGATGTATTGTCACATCCCAAGAAGAAGGTACATTTGAAAATAAGGAACATTATAAGGCCTTTTTTATAATTTAGTAGTAGTACTGCAAAGTGCAACATAAATATAACATATTTTAGAAAAGGAAGCCACACAAATATAGTTGTCATGCAAAACACTACAAATATGCTAAATCTATGTTTGTCTTCTGTCTGCCCCAATCTCTGTTGTTGTCTCTCTGTTATAGCCACTCTGTCTCCCTCAGTCAGCCTCTGTCTCTTTGTTTCTGTATAACTGTCTCGATCTCTTTCTCCATACTGTCTCTCTATCTCTATCTCCAAACCTTTCTCTCCATCTCTCTCTCTATGCCACTCTTTCCATATCTCTCCATATATATATATATATATATATATATATATATATATATATATATATATATATATATATATACACACATATATATATATACATATATATATATATATGTACATATCTCTCTCCATAATATTTTACTTACCCTAGCAATGTTGCCAGTTGTGTCATTTCTTTTAATTCTGCTATAAGATATCTAACTTCATCTTCCGCTTTCTGTGATGTCACTGACAGTTCAGTTAGTTTCTGTTGCATTGTCTGCCAGTCCTGCCGATTGTGACTCAGATTTGTAAGTCTTGGCACGTATGTGCACACAAGGACGATGAGCCACAAAATTAGTGATCCAACAAGCATACGCCACATACTGAACATCGCAGCATGCATTCTGATGACCCTGCAAACTGGGGGAATAATATTAACAGATATTAAGCATGTATTTCAGATGACTGTAACTCTACATGTCAAGTGCTGGAAGAAAACAATCCCACCCAAGGTAAATCTGTAACCAGATCTTTGTATTTTATACACTTTCTTGTCAGTATTGAAAACAAGAAAGTTCCTTTGCATTAAAAAAATTTTGTGCTAACAGTACTTAGCATATATATATATATATATATATATATATATATATATATATATATATATCTGATGTATGAAGGTGATCCAAGTTAAGACAAAGATAACATATACTGGTTGTGGGAGTTGTCCCTGTATATTTAATAAAATATGCTATTTTTAACAGAACAAACTATTGCGAAAGAGACCTGTATTCTAAATCTCTAACATTTATGTTATTGTTTGAGTGCAAACAAACTGTTTGAAAAGTTGTTTTTAGTTACATACAAATGATTATTGAATTACATAAATATGTTTCACAAACAGGTGATAACCGAGCTGACTCATGGTGCATGTATTATCCAATCAACAGCTTATTAGTCTAGGTATGTGATGTGAAGGTCACATGCTTAGATGGATAAACTGATTGAAAACTCAAAGACCCGTGACAAATGGCTCAGAGTAGCATCAACTGCCAAAGTGAGCATACTGCTGGGCATAAACTGTCAACTGCCAAAGTGAGCATGCTGCTGGGCATAAACTGACAACTGCAATACAGTGAGCATGAGTTAATTATGGGGTTGTTGGTGGAGGACAACAAAACTGTAAGCTACCGGAGGCAGAGACCAAAGCCAAGCCCATGCCTAGTCATTTAGCAAAGCCAAAGCAAAGGCAGTCAAAATGTTAACATTTTACAAAACTTGAGTTCGAGATCCTGCATCAAAAAACTAAGGCCAAATAAATATAAAAATTGGATAACATACAACTTTACAAAATAATAGATAAGTTAGCATTATATGCGACTATGCTTAGGCTATGCAAAATTATAAAACATAATAATGAAGAAGCAGGCTTCATCACATCAGTTCAGGGTCCAGGGCTAGGGCCTAGGAGTGTTTGGCAACCTTTTAGAAGATATTATCATTCTTGTAACACGAACAATATATATATATATATATATGCATGCATGCAACATACGTACGTTGTGTGTAGCAGTGGTATCGAGTGTTGTTGTAAATAGGTCTGATTTTGAACAACAGTTCGATAGTCACTATGCTGTTTAAAAACACACATTATTCATGTTACGTTTTCTTGGCATGCCGCTGATGCCATATTGACATCTGTGCCACTGACGTATGATGCTAGAGATGTTGCTGCGCCACCAAGTGTCCCACATCTGGCTGCAGACTTGACACTGCGCGCCTCAGCACGTCATCAAAATATCCAGCTGTTAGATGCGTTCATGGCTTGCATTATACGAAGTTCATCTTATAATAATAATAAAATTACTTCTTTGGCGCCAATATCCTCGGAAAATCCAAGTTCAATGACGCAACAAAACCACAGGATTAGGCATTCTCATTACCATGTACAATGCAAAAAGTCGTCAACCGATGGATGGAGGTGCCAAGAAGCTAAGGAGGATAGACAATTTTGATAAGATAGGTTTTCAGATTACGGCGAAATGAAGCTATATTTCTTGTTGATTTTATGCTGTCGGGTAGCGAATTCCACAGAGTTGGTGTGGCAACCGAGTTCCAGCATTTGTCTTAACTATGGGAACATAAAGTAAACCAGAACCAGACGACCAAAGCTGTCTGGGCTGTCTTGCTGGAGTGAGCATTGAATGTAAATATGCAGGTTGTTTGGTTGAAAGGGCTTGATAGGTAATTGTACAGATCTTAAAAATAATGCGATATCGCACAGGGAGCAAATGCAATGATTTTAGAAGTGGCACTGAGCGCGAGAAACGAGGAGATCGTGTAACTACCCTAGTCAAACAATTTTGGACACGTTGAAGTTTTTTTTCCACTCCCTGTTGTGATACTCGTCATCAAACTCCCGTCTCAGCAGCTCAATGAATGCTACGAAGGCCTACATGTCCGGAGTAGCTAGTTTGTTTTCTATGAGTGTCGGGAAGTAATATGCATCCCGCAGTTGTGTTTCCCACAATCGAAACCTGGTCTTGAAAGCGGAGACAAACTGGCACAGTTCATTGATTAGTTGTTCTCTTCTCTGGAGTTTGGCGTTCAGCAGTGAGGTGCTCCGTGACGTTGACTAAAATGCAAAATCACACATCCATAAGGGGTCAGTGAATGCCGGTACTTCTGCATCCTTCTTCTCCATGAATACGCTAATCTCATCTCGTACACGTGGCACAGCACAGCACCCCAACCTATTCTCATGTCTTGGCTCATACACGTGGCACAGCATGGCAATCCAACCTATCCAGGGCACTTCGGTTTAGTGCAGGAATTGTTAATATTGCACATTCCTCTCGGACGGAAGGTGCTGGAACTGCCAGTGATTTAACGAGTGATGACGAGTGTTATTCAAAACAACACATTATCACACAAGCACAAAAAAAGATAGAACATTCATGTCTGCAAGTTGGCAAAATTAAATTAATTAAAGTTTAAAGGAAGTGAGAAATGTTTGATATGTTCATCACGTGGAAATGATATTACTGAGTTGCATTATGTGATATGTTTCGCCTAGACGTCTCGTCTAGAATTTAGTCTAGACAAGACGTACTATTTTTTATTTTATATATCAATATTGTGGGCGCGGGCCGCGTCATGCATAATCTCGCTATCAGTAGGTATGTGACAATTATTTTAGAATACATTGTATCTCAATAAAACTGATACCACAGAAAAGAGCTTGGAAACAGCTTTAACATGGTGTTTAGATATTTGTTCTATGGTGTATATCAATTAAGAAAGTTATGCCAATTTGAATGTCGGAAATTATGTCTAAATTTCGTCCCTTTGTTTTACAGTAAAACATAGGCAAACGTGTAACCAGTAATCAAGCTTTTGCACTTCAAAATGTCATAACTTTCTTAATATTAAGATAAAAATTTTAGTGTATAATTCCTATGGACAACTATTTATAATGATGTAGTTTTCATTACATTGTGATGCCAATTCAGTTCATAGATTAATAATTAATTACTCAAATGAATCAATTTATGAAATTTTTTTTTTATAAATTCATTCACACATCATATATTTTAATGAAATGTTCAATGAGATCACACCACAAAATAACATACAAACTGGTTATGGGAAAGTAATGTGTCTGTCCATAGTATTTCTCACATCTTTAATTACTTCCCGAATCACTAATTAACCAACTTATTGGATTCATAATTTCTTTAAAATGTCATTCATAATTAATATATTTCAATGATATACACACAATAAACCACTACTAAGGAGTAGAGAAACTGGACATAGCAAAATTAAGTATATAAAATGTATGTCACAATTACACATAATTAATTATTTCATGAATAACTAATTAACCGACTGAATTAGACATACAGACATGCAAACATTACAATTGTTCTATATATATATAGTTAGTCATAGACACTTGAACAATTCCACATAATTAATTATTTCAAGAATAACTAATTAACCGACTTAATTAGGCATACAGACATGCAAACATGACAATTGTTTTACATGTATTCATTGTTAGTCATAGACACCTGAACAATTTCAATGACATTTTCAGTAAAAAAAAACAACAGAAACTAGACATAATGACAATTGTTCTACATGTATTCATTGTCAGTCATCAACAACATCCTTCAAAGCTGTGAGTGTACGCGAATGTCTTCACCAGCACAGGGCAAGGTAGCGAAGTTGTCTGTTAAATGCTGTGTAGCAAGTCCAACTTTGGCAGCAGGAACCTTCCGTTTCTTTTTTGGAGGCATCTTCTGAAATTAAAATGTATAATATGTATTAATTAGTATGCAATAGTATCCAGATTATAGTTACTAAAACAAGATTCAATATATTATACTTAAGTGAGCATATGATGTGTTCTAATATATAATCAGACCCACCACTCAAATAACCTAACTCTAACTGCTTGTGTATTAAGTATTCATCACGTCTTTGTTTGTAAGCACTTGCTGAATAGCTAATGAGGACGCCTAAAACAGGTCACGTGATCACCGGGCTGGCGACAACAACGATTGAGAACGATCAGAAATCGTCAATCATCCACTAATCCATATTATTGCATGAGTTACCAACAATCCATAACTGGCTAAAATAATATAACATTAATTCTGAATGCCTTAATTGCACAATTAAACATGGTTTTGATGGTAAAATAAAACATTGGGTGATCGTTCGAATTTGTCAACATCGACATTTCTCGGGGCGAACATCGGTTTTACCGCGGCTAAAAACAAATACTTTTCTGCCATAGATTTCTCCCAAAGTTGGCCAATATATACATAAATATACATTAAACATGTGTATAAAGTTTAAAAAGTTTCATATCCTTACCTTCAAGAAGAATACTGACGCTGAAAATGACGCATGATTTCAAAATGTCACAACTTTCAAAGTTTCCCTCCGACATCAACCATTCGAAAACGAGGTAGCACGGGAACATGTGAACCATGTCATCAGTATGGTTGTTGCTGGAGAATCCGTCAAATAGACCGATGACGCTACAGAAAAGGGGTCGACCCCTTTCCCCGAAGCGCTCTGCGGCGAAACGGTGCTCGCCGCTCGGCCGCCGCGGGTGGCGGAGTTTGTCACGTACCTACTAGTATCAGTCCGCGGGCCGCATGAAATAGCCGCAGTTGGCCCGCAGGTTGCCGACCCCTGGCCTAGGGCGTCCATCACTTCAACTTCAGCATCGCCATCGATCGCCATCAGACCAGTGCCATCACACTTCAATTCATTTATTATTACTACATATAACGTATCCAACTTACTCAATGGGCAGATATTTCGGTAGAAATGTATGCGCATCACGTATGCTCGCAGCGTCTCTTACGACTGCCATAGAGTGGCGCCCTCTGTCGTGTTTCATTTCATAGAAGAACAATCCGACAGGGGCAGTTCAGCGAAGAACCTGGAACTTGTGGCAAGTTGTGGGAGTGTCGTGTCTGATTGCTGTTTGCGGACGCGCTGTCAAGCAACATTACAAGTAGTGTTGCTTATCCAGAAAACCACGCATAACAGGTATACTTATATTTCTTTAGATCTTTAGAAACTTTTATTTATGTTAACACTCAGAACAGCGGTGTGGATGTAATAGGGCGATATTATGGCATGTTCATGCGGAATTTGCAGTGACAATTCGTTACACTAGTGGCAGTGCCGTGTTGACATACAGGTAGCTGTGACTAGCCCGTGTAATTGTGCACACAGTGCCACACACTGGTTGTCTGAAACTTCTTCTGATACTGATAATTTAATAATGTCATGTTTGTGGAGAAAGACTGAAAGTAGGCACTTCAACGAAATCTGTTGAGTGGCTCGTGCTGCGTGCACAAAAATCGTGTCAGATTAGCCGTGCTGATTCCCGGCACTCGGGGTCTCCTTTTGTTTTACATCCTGTATTGTCGACTGTTTCCATTCCTTTTCGCGACTTACAGCGGCAGATTGGGTCAACGGTAAGCTCCTTTTCATGGTCAACTGTTTTTTATTAAAATTGAACCAAAATTAAGGTGAGATACATCGATTAGATGACAGGTCTGTTTCTTATGTAAGTTTAGCAGACAAAGCTATATATGATTCCATCCATATGTTCGTGATTTCTTCTAGAGGTCTTAGTTAGTCTATGTATGAAATATTTTCCCACTATGCGAATGCACAGGGGTGTTTTTGAGCTTCCTAGTTTGTGAAATTTCATCTGATTTTGATTCTTGGAGTTGGACAGTGAGATCGATTTATATAAATCATGACTTACTTACACTTCTATGAATTGAATTCATTACAAAGCCAATGCAATATTTGTTTTGCAAAACACATTTTATTGATGATTAATGGTAATGGTACATTTTTATATAATATTTGTATGTACTTTTTTGTTTTTTTGTTACTATAAAAAATCAAGTAATATATGGACATAATGTATATAGCATGTACTCTTTTGTCTGAAGTAAAAGATTTACTGATTGATATTGATTGAACTTGTTGGGCATGGCTGTGCTAAGTTACTAGAATAATGAAATAATTATGTAATTTTTTAGTGACTGATAACATTTAAAACACTGTTCAAGAGATATTCTAAATCAATAGTTAACAATTATTTCATCGATTGAGTGCAATCACATATTTAGATAAGTAGTTTTTATTAAAACATTTAATTATACTTTTAATTATTTAACAAGTACTACACTAACAGTGCTAAGTTTGTTAACAATAATTTCACAAAATTTGCACATAGAATCAAGAAAATTAGACCAAGTCTATGTGACACATGAAATGTCAAATTAATTTAGAAAATTTTCATTTGACATTGTAAAACGAGTTGTCTGTATGTAAAATTGAGCATATATGTGTGTGTATGTATGGATGGATGTATGCATGCATGCATGTATTGTAACAGTGCAACTGTGGGGACAGTTTGGCATGTGCCATGTTCTGGCTGAAATTCTTCCAATTATTTCAGTTATGCAATCTCAGCCAGTCTAGATCGTGTTGGTTTCGAAGACACTTGTTCCCCTAGCCAACTATCAATTGTTCACACAAGCCAGTAGATAGCCCTACGGACTGGCCATTCATTCATTGATGTTGCACAAGGGTTCCAGCACTAATTTGATTGTATACTAGACGCCAGGCCTGAACAGGAATACTTATGAATATACAATACATCAACTTCCTGGCATGGGAAAGACAAGATAATGTCATTGTCACAGTTGTGTTGTCACAGTTATGCCAAGACCATCTAGAAAATAAGCCTTTGTTAAAACATACAGTGATGACCTCTGTACACAAAGTCTCTGTGCTAGTGCTGCTTGTCATATCACCTGGACAGTTCAGTGGGTACCCCTTGGTACAAAGTGATTAAATATTGATGGCATTGTCAACAATTTAGCTAACAAGCAGGTGTGGTGATGAATAGGTAGCCCATAGCGGAGGCCCTGTCTCTCTGGTGTTACAGACTGGGCCACAATTAGTCCCAGTCAGTTACTGAAGGCACTTATGTCTATCTGGATTCTGGTGTTACAGACAGGCAGACCTGTCAGTCTTGTGTTACAGGCTGGGTCACAACCAGTCCCATGGCTGTTACTCAAGGCAGACCTGTCACTCTTGTGTTACAGACTGGATCACAACCAGTCCAAAGACTGTTATTCAAGGCAGGCCTGTCACTCTTGTGTTACAGACTGGATCACAACCAGTCCAAAGACTGTTACTCAAGGCAGGCCTATCACTCTTGTGTTACAGACTGGGTTACAACCAGTCCAAAGACTGTTACTCAAGGCAGGCCTATCACTCTTGTGTTACAGACTGGGTTACAACCAGTCCAAAGACTGTTACTCAAGGCAGGCCTGTCCCTCTTGTGTTACAGACTGGATCACAACCAGTCCCATGACTGTTACTCAAGGCAGGCCTATCACTCTTATGTTACAGACTAGGTCACAACCAGTCCCACTTCTGTTACTCAAGGCAGGTCTGTCACTCTTATGTTACAGATTGTGTCACAACCAGTCCCACATCTGTTACACAAGGCAGGTCTGTCACTCTTATGTTACAGACTGGGTCACAACCAGTCCCACGTCTGTTACTCAAGACAGGTCTGTCACTCTTATGTTACAGACTAGGTCACAACCAGTCCCACTTCTGTTACTCAAGGCAGGTCTGTCTCTCTGGTGGTACTGACTGGATCACAACTAGTCCCAGGTCTGTTACTCAAGGTGGGTCGTACTGACTGGATCGCAACCAGTCCCAGGTCTGTTACTCAAGGCAGGTCGTACTGACTGGATCACGACCAGTCCCGGGTCTGTTACCCAAGGCATGTCTTGTCTCTCTGGTGGTACAAGCTGGGTCGCAATCAGTCCAAGGTCTGTTACTTAAGGCAGGTCTATCTCTGATGTTACAGACTGGGTCACAACCAGCACTATATGTGTTACAGAAGGCAGGTCTGTCTCTGGTGTTACAGAATGGGTCACAACCAGGCCTGTTACAGTGTTAATATAGTTTTAAGTATGTTTGAGTCATTTTGCAGTCTGGACTGATAATCGTTTATGGATGAATCGTTGTCTTCTTCCTGTGTCTTAATTGTGATGACTTTTTTTGCTCTGTCAGTTCTTCTGATGTCCTGACTGATCAGAGAACAACGCTGCCACAAGGGCAACTTTAGGCATCACCAGAGGGGAATGGGGCTGAAAACATTGTGTTTTTTTTCTGACTACTAACAAGTATTGATTCTGACCATTGACCCAGATGAGTGACCGCTGACCGTAATGTCACTTGGGAGTCTGAAGGCAAAGAAAGTGTCAAATTGGAACTGGCAGAAGGCATGGAAAATGTGGACTAGTGATCAACTGACCTTACTGTTCTTCCATGGTGCTGACGTGGTGCTGATGTCACGGTTGAAAAAAAATCATGATTTTATATAACAAATTCAGATTTTTTTTATCTGGTATATATATATATATTTATATAGATGTTTAAATTTGTAAACTCTTTTGTTCTATTCAAATCGATTTGGGTTCTTGTCTTAACAGAGGGTACATGGGTTTTGCTTATATAAAGACATTAGACAATGTCCACAAGGCCTCACCCCCTGTATCTAACCAGAATACAAACTGGTACAGTATTAAACAACTGAGTCAACATACTGAATTCGTAACAACTAGCACAAGCTCTAAGTGGACTTTAACTCAGGGCTTTTGAGTTAAAAAGATACTTCCTCTGGAAGACAAGTTTGTGTGGCTTCACTGCATTGAAAGGGAATAGCTCAAACATACACAATGTCATAAAAGGCGATCTGGTGTCAATACAGCTACACAAGTGTGCGCACTTTGTGTTTTGTATTAAAAAACATACAGAACTTTGTTGATCTCGATGCTTGTAAACAATTATTTGTGTTAAATTCTTTTAAATCAGCGACTAAAAAAATCGGAAGTAAAAAAAATCATAAATCAATTATTTTTTGGAGTGATGTAAATCATAATTTAAATCAAATGATTTAAATCAAACAACCCTGGCTGATGTAGCACCTAGCTGTTTGTATTCTGGCAGTTTCACTGCATTTCGTTCTCTCCAGTCTGTGGATTGAGGTCGCACTGTCAGGTTGCACACACCACACACACATCACATACACCACACATCAAAGTAAAATCAGAAAGTAGAATAAATAAAAAATACAAGAGAAACTTCTACAAAGGTAGATATAAAGATATGAGAAAATACTGAGCAAAACTCGATTGGAATAACATGCTGTTCCTTTTGAATGGAATGAAGCAAACATCATACCATTATTTAAAAAGGGTTCGAGAGATAAGTAAGATAATTACAGACCAGTGAATTTAACATCAGTGATTTGTAAATTATTAGAAAGGTTAATTAAAGATCATGTGGTGGACTGCCTTGTTAGGCATAAATCATAACATGGATTCCTAAAAGCGAGGTCATGCTTAACAAATATGTTATGTTTTTAGGAAGAAATCGCCAAGTGGATAGATGAGGGATCACCAGTAGATACTATATACTTAGATTTTCAGAAAGCTTTTGACAAAGTGCCACATCAAAGATTACTACTTAAATTAAAAGCTCATGGTATTGGGGATGGCGTAATTTACTGGATAGAACAATGGTTGACTGGCAGAAGACAGCATGTTGTAGTAGATGGGGAAGTTACAAATTGGGAATCAGTTTTGAATGGTGTACCACAAGCATCAGTATTGAGAGTCTTAGGACTTTTATTATTCTTAATATATATATATATATATATATATATATATATATATATGTGTGTGTGTGTGTATATATATATATGTGTATGTATATATATATATATATATATATATATATATATATATATATATATATATATATATATATATATATATATATATATCAGTGAGTTGGATGATAATATAACAAGCAATGTACAGGAATTTGGATAAACATTTACAAAATGATCTAGACAAATTAGTTAAATGGTCTGAGAAATGGCAGATGTTATTCAATTTTGGGAAATGTAAATGCCTACATACAGGACACAGGAACTTGCATGTAAACTATGATATGGGAGATACTGTTCTAGGTACTACAGAAATGGAAAAGGACTTAGGAGTTACAATATGTGCTGATATGAAAGTTTCAGAGCAGTGTGGTATTGCAACTTCAAAGGGTAATCAAATTCTTGGGTTGATTAGGAGTAATATAACATACATGGAAAAAAGCTAATTATACCACTGTATAAAGCAATAGTTAGGCCTCATTTAGAGTATTGTATACAAGCTTGGAGACCATATCATCAGAAGGATATAGATATGCTTGAAAGAATACAGGTGATAGCAAGTAAAATGATTCCAGAACTGAGAGACCTTACTTATGAAGAATGACTGAAAGAATTTGGTTTAACAACCCTAGAGACAAGGCAGTTAAGAGGAGATCAAGGTTGACACATGTCTCAAGAGGGTGGGTTACACATAGATTAATAAAAATGTTGGACTCTAGGTAAGCCAATGGCTTCCTTGTTCACAATTCATCTGGGCCTTTGCCTTGGATGGCAATCTTGTTAAATCTTGTTAAATTACATTGAACACTTTGTAAGGTTAATCCTTACTTTGAATGAACTAAGCTGCCCCTGTCTACCAGAAACTAACAGTGAGAATGGTAATAAGATGAGGATACTTGTATTGTGTACAATGTGCAGCATTCCCCAGACACCTGTCATTGCCTCGTTCTACTGTAAGCGTGTAGTCATTTCTGGCAACTTCTCAGAATGCTAAGTGTGCTCATTAGGTTTCATTTACTGGCATGATTCAGGGGTGGATCTAGGCTTGTCAGTCAATTGAGTGGGGGAGACCAGACGACACAATGTCATGTCGTTCTACTTACAGAAGGGTTAATATTAATCGGCTGCTAATACTTCAGTATTTACATTGACACTAGTTCCGATGTAGGCTTATATATGTTGTCCTTTACCGTAATATTTGCCACAGGCACGGGGGCGTCTATTCCATAAAAGGGGTATTGAGACCCCTAAGACCCCTCCAGGATCTGCTGCTGTGATTAAATACCAATAATCAATTAGTTCAAGTTCATAACTGTCTTATGAGTCTCCCTTTTACAATGGGCGCATCATTACAGCTTGTGGTATTTCTATAGGGCCTCTACAGAGAGTTGTGCAGATGTCTTATATAATCAGATGGTGTACTCATCCCTCCTTCTGTCTATCATAATAGATGAGGTGATGTAATTCAACTCCTTTGCAGTTGATGTACTTGAGTCTTTCAATTGCATGTAATAATATTGCAGTGATTACAATCAATACACAGGAAAGGGAGTTAATGGGACCTGCCCTAACTGCCTGCTTTGATTTGCTAATTTATTTATTTATCATTATCTGTAATCAGATAAGTTGTTGACATTATCTGAAATAGAGATCAGGAATTGTGCTCTCCTGATACATCTCCTAATGGTGGTGGTTGATGATCGACCTTGTGATAACCTTTGTTTGTGGACTGATGATTGATGCTTACTGTTTGGTGTTATATGTTTATATTATGATAAACGAACGCCATGAAGCACTTTTAGAATTTATGTAACATTAAATGTATATAGTCGAATCCCAAGAAATGTTGACACATCAAGTTTCCAACCATGAAACATAGAATTAATTGTGTCATTTTTATATTTGGCTACCATAATTGGCATAAAATAGACATGTTGTGGTGTTTGAGAAAATGTATGCTGATTACTAAGTCCCACAATGCTCCCCACAGTACGTCGATGAAGTGTAAGATGTTCCCCTCATCTGTCTTACGAATCCCAGACATGATTCCAAATATTCCAACAATGTATTTGTATTTGGAAGTAGAGGATCTTGCTGCAGTCTAACTTTCATGGCCATATGTATTATAGTAGGGGGGTTATGTATGACTATCGCTATGAAGCACCAAGAGCACTAAGAAAAAAAGCAACAAGATGGATGTACTGTTTGACAGTCACCAGTGACTTATTTAGAAGCAATGATGTATCACATACAAGTACATAATACAATTCAAAGCAAGGAAACTGCTAAATGATGGTTAAATACAAAAAAGAACATGAGACCTGAGGTCACAGGACAACTGTAGTGTGGCGTTGATGTATGCTTATACAGAATCATCCATGAATTGCACGAGGGCATGAACCTTCATCAGACCTTTGATGAGTGTTAACACAATTATTGTTCTTAATAAAGTATGCTTTCAATTATAAGAGGAACGACATGTGTCTGACCACTGTAGTTCCTGTGGGTCACTGTATTTTGTGCTTTGAATGGTGTTTATTAAGTTTTCTCGTCAGTATTGCTGGACACTTGTTTCCCACCAGACCAGGAAATATCTTGAATATTGGTAGCCAAAATGAATTGCACTTTGTGAAGTGATGGAGCCAGGTAAGTATGTTATTCGTAAATACATATTTTAATTCTAAAAATTTTGCCATTTTGAGCAGTCCTAAATTTGGGATTCATAAGGCAGATGAAAAATTTGCCCACAATATTTTAACAACTTAATCATGTTAACTGCTTTATATTTCATAATCTGTTATGTAACTTAAACATTAAAAAAAATAATTGTAGCGGTTTGTTCTTATATGTACAATGTTCTCAGCCTATCTTTTTACCGTGGAAGGGGAATCAGAAGAAAATAAGTTTAAAATCACCTTCATGATGACTACTTAACAAACAAAGTCCCCAGTAGCTTCAGCCGTAAAACAAATCCAGATTTAGAGCATGGATCAATATTGAAAGCCGAGACTAGCTTCCAATGCAATTCTACTATTTATGCAAGATTATCAGTAGCATTGTCTCTGTCGTGCCATTGTTCAACCCAGAAGACGGAGGCACGACCCATTGAAACTGTAATTGTTCAGGTAGCAATGTCATACACCATTATGCGAAAATTTACATATATAGTGGCATCCGGTCCTTGGTTTATGCTTCAGCTCCTGAAAGACCTGTTCATTCTAACACCAACGCAACTTCTGTGGGAAGCATTCAGCCATGTTGTAATTACTACATGAAAGCCATTTGTTTCTTTGGTAGGTGCTCATTTATGAAGTTGAGTGCATTGAGGCAGTGTGGTGTGACAGAATGACCCAGGCTTTGATCAACAGCGAAGGGATTTGAACCCTCTCCTTTATAATAATAATAATAATAATAATATTTTTTCTATAGCGCTAATTCCCGCATGGCGGATCGATGCGCTGTACAAATGTATATTAATAAATATAAATAGATAAAATGTACCTTATTAAAAATATATATATATGAACACTGGTTTTAAGACGTACAATACTAAAAGAGGAATGTAAATAATATAAATAAAATTAAACTTTGGTTTTAAGACTTACAATGCTTTGTATGTAAATTATATAAATTAATTTTAAACAAATTAAACACTGGTTTAAAGACGTACATTAATATGGAAATTATGTAAACTAATATAAAAATAAATAAATAAATACTGTACAAAAATGTGTATGCAAATTATATAAACTAAACTAAACTAATACTGTACTAAAAATTTTTTTATGTAAACTATATAAATTAATATAAAAATCTAAGCACTAATTAAAATGTATATAACATTAAAAAAAATTATAAAGCAATGTCCATCATTTCAAAACAATTTAAATTAATTAAAATGTCCAATAAAAAGATATGTCTTTAAACACTTTCTAAACACAGAAAGTGTCCCCGATGCACGAATGTTCACAGGTAATTTATTCCATAGTCGTGGTGCTGCTGCATAAAATGCCGAATCGCCAATACACTTATTTGTTATGCCTTGGTGCAGTGTTGGCGCATAGTTCTGGCGTGGCGTCCGTCACGTTTTCGTGGTTGAACAAGTTCTGCAAGATAAGGCGGCGCCAAACCATTGATGCATTTATAAGTCATTACCAACATCTTGAAGGCGATTCGGCTCTCAACCGGCAGCCAATGCAGCTCCTTCAACGCTGGTGTGATGTGAGTCGTGTTTACTGGTGCGTGTTATTAGCCTGGCTGCATTGTTCTGGACACGCTGCAACCGGGCTGTCTGTGATAACGGTATGTTATGCAAGAGGGAGTTACAGTAGTCAGGCGAGAGGTGACGAGTGCATTGACAGCGCTTTTCGCGGCTTCAGTTGTTAAATAGTGCCGTATTGACGACAGTCTGTACAGATGGTAGTTACATGCGGCACACACAGCAATCACATGATCTGTCATCGTCAGATGTTGATCCATGTGAACTCCCAAACTCCTTATGCGATCTGATGGTGAAACCGTATCATCTCCGATTCTCAAGGAGCAGCCTCCGTACATCCTGAGATGATGTTTTGATGTAAAGATCATCATCTTTGTTTTTCGTCGTTTAGTTTCAGCATGCGCAGCGCCATCCATCGTCTAGCTTCCCCAATACAGTTTTCGAGTCGCCTGCAGATTATCACTTGGTCGCCTGATGTAGCGGGATTGTACAGCGCATATAGTTGAATGTCGTCGGCATACTTATGGTATTTTATGCCATGTCTTTTGAATATCCGCTGCAATGGGGTGGTGTATAGAGTGAACATAACTGGCCCAAGGACCGAGCCCTGTGGCACACCACTCTGTAGCGGAATAGTCGCGGATGTTTTTGAGTTTATCTTGACACAGTGGGTGCGGTCTTCCAAGTACGTCCGGAACCATGATAACGCTATTCCACACACACCGTATTCGTCGTGCAGTAGTGTCAGCAAATGTTCATGGTCATTCGTGTCAAATGCACTTGATAAGTCCAGCATGACAAACAGCATTGCACGATTCTTGTCGAGTACACTAGCAATGTCATGCTGAACACGCAGTAGAGCTGTTTCTGTACTGTGAAGCATCTTATATGCCGATTGGTATTCTTCGTGCAGCCCATTCAATGTCAGATGGTCAAGCAAACGACGAACTGCCACTTTCTCCAAGACTTTGCCGACGAATGCTATATTTGACACTGGTCTGTAGTTCTTTAACATGTCTTTGTCGAGAGTGTCGGATTTTAGAAGTGGTTTTACTATTGCTGTTCTCAACGTGATCGGAAAGAGTCCTTGTTTAAAGCTGTTATTCACTATTGCCACCAGATAAGGAATGTGCACACCAACTGTTTTCTTCAACAGATCAGTGGGGCAAGAGTCCAGGCTGCATGTCTTTGATGGGCATAGGCTGATGATGTTCTTCATTTCCTCTTCACTAGTAGGTAGCAGTCGATTGAGTTCGTTCGACAAACGTTGGCTTTGGCTGCCAGAGTCGATAGCACAACAAGAATACTCTTCATCATTGGTAAGCTTTGTGTGTATCTGCATTCTAATTCTTTGTGTTTTCTCTGCAAAGTAGGTTGCGAAGTCATTGCACAGTGTTTCAGTGTTACTGGATTGTGGAAGAATTATCCTTTAGATTGAGATTCTGCTGTTCTCACCCACGTGGGTGAGAATAATGAAACCATTCCAAAAGCGTAATATAATTAGAATCTTATTTTATAATTTGTTTTTTGTTAAACGTAACAAATGGTAGACTAATCCAAAAGGGTGGCATCATTTATGCAACTCGGTTAAGAGATAATAATAAATTTTTATTCACTATGAGCCTTATAGCATTTTCATTCCATATTCCTAAGGGTTGTGAGTTTATACATATAAATATAGAGCCACTTAAAATTAAATGATGACATAAGCGAATATAGTGTAAAATGCAGTATAGATATATTAAAAACAATTGATTCAAGTAAATAAAAATGTATAGCTTAACAAATTAATAAAGGATGCACAGGTAAATTACATAATATCAATAAAATAGTCAAGTTAGAGTATTCACAGTCTCGAGCATCCCTGTTGCTAAATCAAAAACATTTTTCATATAAGAATATTAGATATTTTTAAAATGTGTATGGAATGACAATGTCTTAGTGCTTGGCTAAAAGTATTCCATATACTTGCATCAGTAACAGCTATAGAATCTGTGAAAGATTTGGTCCATGCTTGTGGTATGTATAAGTCTCCTCTGGTGTTCAATCGCGTGTCGTGTGGAAACAGTTGAGACAGCCTGGAATATCGCACACATGTAATTTGGGGTCAGTCACTTCACTGAGTCGAATACCAGTTGAGCCTGTCTGTATAGACCCAAGAAAGCTGGGTTGGTGGATCAAATACAAATATTTTTTTAAAATACAAAAACGCTCTGTCTTTAATTGTCAAATACAAATACATTTGATCAAATACAAAAATGCTCTTTTAAAACTCACAGGGTTAAGAAGGGCCCAATATGCAATACAACCTATCAATAACAAATATTCTGTTCTTTTAATATGTTATGTTTTATGGAGTATTACTGGTGAAAAGTGGATTAACCGGTTAAGTAAAGGTTCAAACAGGTTGAATACACCAAGTACAACTTCAAACAGGTCGAATATACTGAGTACAAGTTGCTGTATAGCATGTATATACGAACATCAGATACAAGCACACAAAATCAGTGCATTTAAATACAAATGTTTACTTGACCCAACTGTGCTAGAAAGTAGCGGGAACTGAATCGTGCCATGGCTATGTTAGTTAGTTTCCCGACTCGAGGTGTGCGACGTGTGATCTAACCAACACGTCGCAGCCAGTAATTGCTCAGTGCCTTTGTTGAAAACACATTCCCCGTCTCATTCAACTGATGCCGAACGCAGAGATGGAAACATCTTATTGATTCGTGTTCGGTATTGTGATTGGCAGAACATTTGTTTGACATTACGGGAGAGTCCGCTGACTGAGTCTTGTAGGAAGCACTGCCGCTTGACTTGCAACACCAGATACTGTTGTGTGTCCGACTAGCCAAAGGTATGTAACTGATGTGTGTGTGTGTGTGCGTGTCCGTGCGTGCTTACTGATACAGTGATTGTTGCTTAGTCCAGGGAGCACTTCATTGGTGTTCTGGGAGCTCTTTGAATTCATTTGCATTTCACAAACAATTTATCTGGTCTATTTTGGTATCGTTCAAAGATACTTTTTATTAACATAATCTATCACAGACTCTATGGACTTGTATGGTTTTGGAGTTAATACATAGTGATTTCTAGTTCTTAGAAAAGACTTTTGGGCCAATTTTATTTATATATGGTCTCCTGTCTATAGGCCTCCTTCAGGCATCTTGTTTTTCAGAATTCTGAAGACCGCTATTTCTTTATGCACAAGCTAGTAAGAAATGCACAAGAAGTTTTTGCACTGAAATGGCACAAAAGTAATAGTTGTTTATAGTAGATACTAGATGTTGCAGTTGAAACGTAATAGTTGTTTATAGTAGATACTAGATGTTGCAGTTGAAACGTAATAGTTGTTTATAGTAGATACTAGATGTTGCAGTTGAAATGTATTAGTTGTTTATAGTAGATACTAGATGTTGAAGTTGATATGTAATAGTTGTTTATAGTAGATACTAGATGTTGCAGTTGAAACGTAATAGTTGTTTATAGTAGATACTAGATGTTGCAGTTGAAACATAATAGTTGTTTATAGTAGATACTAGATGTTGCAGTTGAAATGTAATAGTTGTTCATAGTAGATACTAGATGTTGAAGTTGATATGTAATAGTTGTTTATAGTAGATACTAGATGTTGAAGTTGATATGTAATAGTTGTTTATAGTAGATACTAGATGTTGCAGTTTATATGTAATAGTTGTTTATAGTAGATACTAGATGTTGAAGTTAAAATGAAGTAACACTTCAGTTGCGATGGATTCTGGCATGATCACAGTGTTATCTATTCTATGAAAACTATGAACAAAAGTAATGAGAGAATGTCACTTTATTCCGATTGCATTCATATAATAAAGTGTAGAAGAACAACCCAAGTAACCCAGTCCTCAGTTAAGTACATCTTCCATTTACAATCTACAGTTGTGGCATGCACAGCCACAGTCAGGGAAACAACACTGCTGAGTTGAGTTGTAAGGTGTGTGTAAAATAACTTAAATCAGTAAGCTGTGTATCTTCCATGTACAATCTGCACCATACGTAGCCAGACACCGTGAGAGACAACTCTGCAGTGGTACAGTCTGTGTAAAGTAAGTTAAATCAGTTAAAACTTGAGTTTAAACATCTGTTGTGTATTGTTAGTTAGTCTAAATTGGAAGCACTTTGGTTGTCAAGGGTGTATCCGTAGCATTGTTTTTACAAGTTAGTTTCTTGCAGTGTGTGCTGCAAGTAGGTAACCAGTTAACCAGCTGGCCGTCTGTCTGTTCAACTGATGCTGTATCATGCCACTCAGATAGTTTCAACTTGTTATAGTTTATCAATAATGTGTCTTTTTATATAGTGTTATATGCTTTTTATATGGCGTTTATGAGAACAAGTGTTTGGGCAGCAGCTACAGCAGGGCTTGTGGGGGTTTTTGTAGATGAAGACCGTTGGCTCTGCGAGTTCACCAAAGGTTTTTTCCGTTTCCCTGTGTGGGTTCTTTTACATCCCCTGACAATGGATTTTAGTGTCTCTTCCGAAAGACCCAGGGGAATGAACAGGCTTGCACAAGTTTCGACAGCAGCAGGAGATGAACTATGGAGAAACAGCAGGAGGTGGACTATGGAGAAACAGCAGGAGGTGGACTATGGAGAATCAGCAGGAGGTGGACTATGGAGAACCAGCAGGAGGTGGACTATGGAGAAACAGCAGGAGGTGGACTATGGAGAAACAGCAGGAGGTGGACTATGGAGAAACAGCAGGAGATGAACTATGGAGAAACAGCAGGAGGTAGACTATGGAGAACCAGCAGGAGGTGGACTATGGAGAAACAGTAGGAGGTGGACTATGGAGACACAAATTAGCAAGTGTTAACAACTCTTTTCGTAGCCTCCAAAATATGGAAAGAAGTGAAGTGGTCACCAGTGGATTACCTACATCCAGACTCGTCAGTGTCCCCAGGGAGAGTGTCACAAAAGACAGAGGGTTTATAAGCTCAACTTATCGGCTATGGAATGACAAAGATGGACCTGGTAGTAAAGCTAGTAATCTGGCCACTTTGGTTCCCTTTTGATTATTTGAAAATGACCAGCTGTGGCTTGCTGCCAGTCAACAACACTGTACCTGCTCGTACCTGTCTAGTACCTGTTGAGTGCAGCTTGCTGTAATTACAAGGTAACACAATGGTGATTTCACTTTGATACTTCCCCCTCCTTTGTGATGGTTATTGACAGCCTATGTGATTGTGACATATTGTGTGATTGGGAACTGTTCATGACAGATGATGACATTTTGTATGGTTGTGAGCAGTTGATGACAGTGACAGTGGCTTTGTCACATAGCAATAGATGAGGATCTGTATACTTGATATCAGTTGATGACGGTGACAGTGGCTTTGTCATGAAGAGAGAAAACTAATCAATGTTTACTGCCAATGAACAGAAAGTCATGAAATGTACACAGCGACTTTTATGATAGAATCCTCATTTGGCTGAAATCGATACTCCTGGTTTATATTTCACATGAAGAGTGATTTTGAAACTGAGTGAAGACATTCAACAAGCTTTTTTTAATGACTTTGAACACCTTTCTGGTGGAAGCATGTGATAAATTGCAACAGAGGATATAATGGTGTGAATGCCCTGTGTGTGTGTGTGTGAGTGAGTGGTTAGCTGTGGCAGTAACTGCCCTGTGTGTGTGTGAGTGGTTAGCTGTGGCAGTAACTGCCCTGTGTGTGAGTGAGTGGTTAGCTGTGGCAGTAACTGCCCTGTGTGTGTGTGTGAGCGGTTAGCTATGGCAGTAACTGCCCTGTGTGCGTGTGTGCGTGTGTGTGTGTGCGTGCGTGCGTGCGTGCGCGCGCGCGCGGTTAGCTGTGGCAGTAACTGCCCTGTGTGTGTGAGCGGTTAGCTGTGGCAGTAACTGCCCTGTGTGTGTGAGCGTTTAGCTGTGGCAGTAACTGCCCTGTGTGTGTGTGAGCGGTTAGCTGTGGCAGTAACTGTCCTGTGTGTGTGTGTGTGTGTGTGTGTGTGTGTGTGTGTGTGTGTGTGTGTGTGTGTGTGTGTGTGTGTGTGTGTGTGTGTGTGTGTGTGTGTGTGTGTGTGTGTGTGTGTGTGTGTGTGTGTGTGTGTGTGTGTGTGTGTGTGTGTGTGTGTGTGTGTGTGTGTGTGTGTGTGTGTGTGTGTGTGTGTGTGTGTGTGTGTGTGTGTGTGTGTGTGTGTGTGTGTGTGTGTGTGTGTGTGTGTGTGTGTGTGTGTGTGTGTGTGTGTGTGTGTGTGTGTGTGTGTGTGTGTGTGTGTGTGTGTGTGTGTGTGTGTGTGTGTGTGTGTGTGTGTGTGTGTGTGTGTGTGTGTGTGTGTGTGTGTGTGTGTGTGTGTGTGTGTGTGTGTGTGTGTGTGTGTGTGTGTGTGTGTGTGTGTGTGTGTGTGTGTGTGTGTGTGTGTGTGTGTGTGTGTGTGTGTGTGTGTGTGTGTGTGTGTGTGTGTGTGTGTGTGTGTGTGTGTGTGTGTGTGTGTGTGTGTGTGTGTGTGTGTGTGTGTGTGTGTGTGTGTGTGTGTGTGTGTGTGTGTGTGTGTGTGTGTGTGTGTGTGTGTGTGTGTGTGTGTGTGTGTGTGTGTGTGTGTGTGTGTGTGTGTGTGTGTGTGTGTGTGTGTGTGTGTGTGTGTGTGTGTGTGTGTGTGTGTGTGTGTGTGTGTGTGTGTGTGTGTGTGTGTGTGTGTGTGTGTGTGTGTGTGTGTGTGTGTGTGTGTGTGTGTGTGTGTGTGTGTGTGTGTGTGTGTGTGTGTGTGTGTGTGTGTGTGTGTGTGTGTGTGTGTGTGTGTGTGTGTGTGTGTGTGTGTGTGTGTGTGTGTGTGTGTGTGTGTGTGTGTGTGTGTGTGTGTGTGTGTGTGTGTGTGTGTGTGTGTGTGTGTGTGTGTGTGTGTGTGTGTGTGTGTGTGTGTGTGTGTGTGTGTGTGTGTGTGTGTGTGTGTGTGTGTGTGTGTGTGTGTGTGTGTGTGTGTGTGTGTGTGTGTGTGTGTGTGTGTGTGTGTGTGTGTGTGTGTGTGTGTGTGTGTGTGTGTGTGTGTGTGTGTGTGTGTGTGTGTGTGTGTGTGTGTGTGTGTGTGTGTGTGTGTGTGTGTGTGTGTGTGTGTGTGTGTGTGTGTGTGTGTGTGTGTGTGTGTGTGTGTGTGTGTGTGTGTGTGTGTGTGTGTGTGTGTGTGTGTGTGTGTGTGTGTGTGTGTGTGTGTGTGTGTGTGTGTGTGTGTGTGTGTGTGTGTGTGTGTGTGTGTGTGTGTGTGTGTGTGTGTGTGTGTGTGTGTGTGTGTGTGTGTGTGTGTGTGTGTGTGTGTGTGTGTGTGTGTGTGTGTGTGTGTGTGTGTGTGTGTGTGTGTGTGTGTGTGTGTGTGTGTGTGTGTGTGTGTGTGTGTGTGTGTGTGTGTGTGTGTGTGTGTGTGTGTGTGTGTGTGTGTGTGTGTGTGTGTGTGTGTGTGTGTGTGTGTGTGTGTGTGTGTGTGTGTGTGTGTGTGTGTGTGTGTGTGTGTGTGTGTGTGTGTGTGTGTGTGTGTGTGTGTGTGTGTGTGTGTGTGTGTGTGTGTGTGTGTGTGTGTGTGTGTGTGTGTGTGTGTGTGTGTGTGTGTGTGTGTGTGTGTGTGTGTGTGTGTGTGTGTGTGTGTGTGTGTGTGTGTGTGTGTGTGTGTGTGTGTGTGTGTGTGTGTGTGTGTGTGTGTGTGTGTGTGTGTGTGTGTGTGTGTGTGTGTGTGTGTGTGTGTGTGTGTGTGTGTGTGTGTGTGTGTGTGTGTGTGTGTGTGTGTGTGTGTGTGTGTGTGTGTGTGTGTGTGTGTGTGTGTGTGTGTGTGTGTGTGTGTGTGTGTGTGTGTGTGTGTGTGTGTGTGTGTGTGTGTGTGTGTGTGTGTGTGTGTGTGTGTGTGTGTGTGTGTGTGTGTGTGTGTGTGTGTGTGTGTGTGTGTGTGTGTGTGTGTGTGTGTGTGTGTGTGTGTGTGTGTGTGTGTGTGTGTGTGTGTGTGTGTGTGTGTGTGTGTGTGTGTGTGTGTGTGTGTGTGTGTGTGTGTGTGTGTGTGTGTGTGTGTGTGTGTGTGTGTGTGTGTGTGTGTGTGTGTGTGTGTGTGTGTGTGTGGTTAGCTGTGGCAGTAACTGATCTGTGTGTGTGTGAGCGGTTAGCTGTGGCAGTAACTGCCCTGTGTGTGTGTGTGTTTGTGTGTGTGTGTGTGCGCTTACAGACAATTTGTGCCTGTGGTGACACTGTGGCATGGCAGACAAGGGGTGAATATAAGGTGTGTTATCCCCAGCTGTGAGGTCTGTGGCATCCGTGATGGTTCCCCAGTGCCAGTGGCATGTACAGTTTGTATGTCGATGTCGTACCAGTTTCCCGACTTCTTGCTGTACATCCGCCTGTATCTACAAAGTAGACAAAGTAATTGTTATCATGGCTTAGATGATATATTTATAGATAAATGCAATAAAACTTTCTTCAAAAGTCAATAATACATGATGTCTTTCTCTCCAATTCCAAAAACATTACATTCTTTAATTCTAACATAACATAATGTAATATAATACGTAAACATCATTTATGTATTATGATGATGAGTTTTATTTATTTTTCATGTAATGTGTAATTTATTTTTCTACATTATCACTTTTTCTGACAGGTTTATGTTTTTACTTTTATAAATCATTTACATTACATTTTCATTTTGTATGATAATACAAATTGTACTGACTATGTTATACACAACACTTGAGTGCAGTGACTGTACTTGTAATTCCTGTGTGCATATCCTAATTGTCTAGTCACTAGTTGTTGTGCATCGTACACAGACAGACAAGCCATGACACAAACCACAACTGGCATTTCATATGACACCGGTTTGTTTTAAAAAAAATCATAACATATTTATTTGTTTGTATTTTCATGGTAGGATTTCATATTTTTTTCAAGTAAACATCTTTTTACATTTTAATATTTTTCTCATTGGTTTAATTTTGTTATGTTATACACATCAAGTGCAGTTATTGTACCCATAATTATCTTGTGCATATTTTTGTTGTCTAGTTAATGGAGTAAAAATTTTCTGATCTTGATAAAAGGTTTGGTGACTGACTAATGATAATGTGTACCACACTATTCGTTTACCTGAATGGGAATAGCTTTCTTTGCCGCATACATCAGCATGTGGCAGTGAAATACTCCAAGTTCACCAGTGTGCTCGAAAATATAGTATGTGTATTAATAGTCGAGTGTAAAATTATTTTGGCCTACCCTTCTCTTGGGCAGCCATCTATCTAGGGCGACCACAATTCTAGGCATGGGTTGTTTCTAACAGTAATGTACCTGCAATGTGCAGCCACATAAACTCGTTGCATGACCATTATCTGGACATGACATGAGTAACCCCAACATACTGACAGCCAACATTTGATGGAGTGATAAAAGACAAGTTCATAGTTGTTCTTTATAAAAGATCAATAAACAGGAATTTCTTGTAGAAACATGTCATATTAGTTATGCATTAAATTTGTGTAGGTGCTACACATTTATTGATTATTATGACCAGCAGGCACCCCACCATCAACTTGCCATTCATGCCTGTTGACGGTGTGGTGAATGATCCATTGCCGTTCCGTCTACAACGTAGCATTGTCAGAACATCGCAAAGCACACTTTTATGGCAGATTACATTTATGTTACAGTTACATTAGCCAAACTGTTTTCTTTGTTAATTGTTATGTAATGTATGTTCGTATTCACCGTGAATATGAGTTCACGAACCATACAAGCCTCAACCCAAAGGGATCCCCCATACTATGCTGGCCATATATAGCAATACAAGTCAAATTTACGAGTTCTTCTTCTTCTTCATAAGTGCGTATCCCACCCTGGAGCATTGTCGCACTGTGGAGTTGTTGAGTGATGGGCATCCTTTTTACTTTTGTCGAAGTTTCAAATGCTACTTATAATTACATGTCAAGAACTCATATTCATGGTAAATATGGGTGCATTGGAACCCAGCTTTAAGCTAGGTAGTTTTCGAATCATCCGAATTTACAAACCAGTCAAGAAGAATCTTTGTGAAAGCAACATCGTTTTTGGCTCCAGTAGTTTCTTTTGTTTCTTTCTACAGAACAACAGTCTCCTTACGATCAGCGCACGTCTCGCTCTTGCTAATTTCACTCGTTTTCTGGCTGACAGGGTTTGGTGTATCACTGGGCATCCCATGACAAATAATTTAAACTGATGGATCATTGAAACAGGTAAACAGTGAGCAGAATCAAGGCCGTTGGGACGTGGGCATGACCTACCATCTTCCCGATCATGTAGTAGGGCGATGAGATTTACGCTATTGAAAAGTTAGTCGGTTGTCAAGTAAATGCGTGAACATGCTTTTACTATTTCAATAGTTTGTCTGATAATTTCACCAACAATGCATAACAAAGTTGCAAAAATGAACTACCATATCGTTATGGATACTAGTTAGGCTTGGTTACCTGCTAAATTAATTTGAAGTTAAATTAGCAAAAAAAGTTGAGTTAATTAAGCAGTTTTAAAATATCACCACAATGCCTGACTAGCACAGTAGGAGATAATGCGCACCTGGCAGTCTCCAGCAAAATCTCAGCACTTGGTATAGTTGGTGGTGGTGTTTTAATTATAGTGCCATGGAACACATATAAATAAGGTGCTATACTGTGATGTCCATGCTATTCGTATACCTGAGTCAAGACCAGAGTGTCAAACACTTGGCTTTTCAGTAAAAAAAATAAAAGTCAATGTATTGGTCTAATTTCTATTTTGTGATCAACTTTTATATCATGAGGATGTCCCAAAAAATGTGTTTGTGTATTCATGTTTAGTGTTTGTGTTTGATCGTATGTTGGAATATCAGTCAGTGTTATAGACATTACAAAAGGATTGCAAAGAGAACTTTTCCATAAAATAAACCATCCCACATTGACTCAGCTAACAGCATTTAGAAATAATCAAAATCTGCTCTGGATAAGAGGACAAATTAAGGCATCTGAACAATTTAAGTTACATATTAAAATAATGATTAAAAGTGTTATTATTATTAGAAACAGCTATGACCTGTTTGATGTAGGTCACAAGTTTCCATTAGCAATTACTGTCAATGACATCATTTGGTTGAGTAATCGGGCGACAGTTATCTCTGCCGGCTACCAGATTTTTTTACCAGGTAGCCTGGCTGGCTGACTGGAGTTATTTCTCCCCTTGAACACGGACTTGCAAGGTTGCCGTTTCACTAATAGCCAGAGAGATCTTTAAATAGAGTTTTGGATGAACTCCTAACCAATAAATTAGCTCTATTCTTGAGAGGTAAATATAGAATTGGAGGAACTCCTTCGTCATTAGTGAAGTGACCCTGCGGCACATTCTGTGCTTACAGTGCTTCATTTTCTGAGAATCGTTCGTTGCAGTATGGCTGACCTATTCTTTCCCAGTGCTTTTGTTTTGATGCGTTTTCCTCTGATGTTCCGTATCATTCATAATGTGAGGATCGTCTTTACAGATTTGTTATTCGTAGTTTTCTTTCCTGGTTTGTTTTGGGTTGTCAGTTTCAAGTCTGCATTTAGCATTTGACATTTTCTTAGTTTTATCTATCAGGATATTTTTGTTCCCTTATCATTCACTACCAAAAATAGTACCATGTTTCCTGACCAGTTGACGATCATTTTTGTCTTTCATTTCTTTTCATTGTCCATTCTGTATGCACGATTAGGGATTTAATTAGTCTCTGTTGCAGCGATTCTTCAGGTTCCACCTGATTACTGCACATACTATGGTGATCTTTGATTAGGGCTAAGTACAGATGAATAATATATGTTGTTTGCAACAATTAATTCAAATGACTCAGCTAAATGGCACATAGTCATTACAGTGAACATCAATATATTTATGCATTGGGGTATCAACTCTTCTCTTGCCTCACAGGCACTGTGAAGCCAAGAGCTCTGATATCATGGGGTTGAAACATTGCAATACCAGTGTCTTTAGTGTTCACATTGATTTATATATGACAGAAGGTTGGCAGTAAACTTCGCACATACACTTTATAGAAGATTTTATTGATGTAGTGATTTAGCTTGAAATTTCTCAAATATCTGGCCTTCCTTGCCGTGCTATTTATAAGACATATTTATGATATGTCTGTAGAAGAATGGTGGTTTCACTGGTACTTTGGATGTGATGGTGTGTAATAAAATAAGTAAACAGTTCACTTATATAGTGCCAAATCTAGTTAAAAACTACTCAAGGTGCTTTACATTAAAAACTGCATAATTAAATTAAGTTTAAAATTAGATGATTAAATTACATTAAAATTACATGACATTAACATAAAAAATTAAAATGAAATAATTAAATTACATTAATATTAAATAATATTTTTTTAAATAACTAAATTGTAATACAGTTGAATAGTATAGCTAGTAAATTTGTCTTAAATACATGCAGGTGATATAACAGTCCAGAACTAAAAGGGCATAAAGCGAAGTCTAAAAGTCTTTCTACCTGTTAAAATGTTGGTTAAAATAGAGTGTTTTTAAAGTCCTTTTAAAAGTGGTCTCATTGGTCAAGTTCACGAAGTGACACTGGTAGGTCGTTCCACAGGTCTGGAGCAGCCACCACAAAGCTCGTGTCCCCGACCTTGCATCTTGTTCTAGGTCTGACAAGCAGCCATTGCAGGTCTCTGAGTACCAGAGTAACACTGGCATACTTGGGCACCCTTACAATGAATCTGGCAGCCATGTTTTGTACACGCTGTAGACAAAGTTCTTGTCCATTGTGCCATACAGTAGGGAGTTTCAGTAGTCTAGCCTCGATTTGATTAGTGCATTTACTGCCCTCTCCCTGGTCTTTTGTGTCAGAAACTTATTTATCTGGCTGATATGATGACAGTGGAAGTAGCAGGACCTGATGATCATAGACGTGTTGGCAGACATGTCCAAGCGACTGTCCTGGTAGGCTTTTGGTAGACTTTTTCACTTTATCCATTGCCAGGACGAGAGCTCCACCAACAGTCATGTCGAGCTCAGCTACCAATTTCTTTGCTGGTGCTAGAACAATTGGAAACAACTCACTTTTCTGATCATTCAGTTTCAGATAATTGGCTGTCAACCACTACCGAATCTCTGTGACACAGGCTTCAAAGTTCAAGACATTGCAGGGCCTCAAACAGTGCCGTAGAATTCAATGCAAAAGCAAGCATCAACTGGAGATCGTCAGTGTAATAATGAAAATTTACGCTGTACTTCCTAATGACCTCGGCAACTGGTTGGACATACAGTGAGAACAGTACAGGATGGACCCTTGGGGTACTCCAGTATCAAGACTGTGATGCCTAGATGTAGTCTGGCCAATCATAACACGCTGTTTGGGGTCTCGCACATATAGCTCCATTCACTGGAGGGCACAGCCCTGAAGTCCATAATGCCTGCAGAGCCTATTGAGTAGAATATTGTGGTCGATTGTGTCCAAGGCCACCCGTGGTCGATTGTGTCCAAGGTCACCCACACATTGGTCCCAAGGACTGGATGCTGTGCTTTATAAGAACGTACCTTTACTGTCTCCTTCTAAACATTCTTGTCCATTTTTTAAACAGTGTACTCCAATTCATTGAAGTCGTTGTGTCATATCATTAAAGGTTCAGTGGCCTCTTGCTACAAGGAGATGTCAAAATGTTCCATTATTCGATGTTCCTTATATTCATGGGTACATAAAACAGTCCAGGACAGAACAGGGATCTCAAAGTTGTTCCTTTTAAGTGGATGTTACTTACACTGGGAGTTCATATCATGAGAGGCCACCTCCCTCCCTCCCTCCCTCCCTCCCTCCCTCCCTCCCTCCCTCCCTCCCTCCCTCCCTCAATTGTCATGGCAACATACTGGGGGAAGTGAGCTATTTTTAGAGGTATTTTTTACACCACTGAGTAACAATGCCATTAGGCAACTGCCCTGGTGGTGAGGAGTAGTGTTGTTTATACAACTCCACTTAACTGCATGGAGTGTTTATTACCCGTATGTGTAGACCTTCTATTGTAAGTGTCTAGACAGAAAGTGTCAGTTGGAGTAATGGTCTGTCTAGTCATACATGGACATTCAATGTCCACTGTGGAGGCTTGACCAGTTGGAGTAATAGTCTGTGTAGTCATACATGGACATTAATTATCCACTGTGGAGGCCAGACCAGTTGTAGTAATGGTCTGTCTAGTCATTCATGGACGCTCAATGTCCACTGTGGAGGCCAAGCCAGTTGGAATAATGGTCTGTCTAGTCATACATGGACACTGAATGTCCACTGTGGAGGCCAGGCTAGTTGGAGTAGTGGTCTGTCTAGTCATATATAGACACTCAATGTCCACTGTGGAGGCCAGACCAGTTGAAGTAATGGTCTGTCTAATCATACATGGACACTTAGTGTCCATTGTGGAGGCCATGCTAGTTGAAGTAGTGGTCTGTCTAGTCATACTTGGACATTCAATGTCCAATGTGGAGGCCATGCTAGTTGAAGTAGTGGTCTGTCTAGTCATACTTGGACATTCAATGTCCAATGTGGAGGCCAGACTAGTTGGAGTAGTGGTCTGTCTAGTCATACTTGGACATTCAATGTCCAATGTGGAGGCCAGACTAGTTGAAGTAGTGGTCTGTCTAGTCATACTTGGACATTCAATGTCCAATGTGGAGGCCAGACTAGTTGAAGTAGTGGTCTGTCTAGTCATACTTGGACATTCAATGTCCAATGTGGAGGCCAGACTAGTTGAAGTAGTGGTCTGTCTAGTCATACTTGGACGTTCAATGTCCAATGTGGAGGCCAGACTAGTTGAAGTAGTGGTCTGTCTAGTCATACTTGGACGTTCAATGTCCAATGTGGAGGCCAGACTACTTGAAGTAGTGGTCTGTCTAGTCATACTTGGACGTTCAATGTCCAATGTGGAGGCCAGACTAGTTGAAGCAGTGGTCTGTCTAGTCATACTTGGACGTTCAATGTCCAATGTGGAGGCCAGACTAGTTGAAGCAGTGGTCTGTCTAGTCATACTTGGACGTTCAATGTCCAATGTGGAGGCCAGACTAGTTGAAGCAGTGGTCTGTCTAGTCATACTTGGACGTTCAATGTCCAATGTGGAGGCCAGACTAGTTGAAGCAGTGGTCTGTCTAGTCATACTTGGACGTTCAATGTCCAATGTGGAGGCCAGACTAGTTGAAGCAGTGGTCTGTCTAGTCATACTTGGACGTTCAATGTCCAATGTGGAGGCCAGACTAGTTGGAGCAGTGGTCTGTCTAGTCATACTTGGACGTTCAATGTCCAATGTGGAGGCCAGACTAGTTGGAGTAATGATCTGTCTAGTCATACTTGGACGTTCAATGTCCAATGTGGAGACCAGACTAGTTGGAGTAATGATCTGTCTAGTCATACTTGGACGTTCAATGTCCAATGTGGAGGCCAGACTAGTTGGAGTAGTGGTCTGTCTAGTCATACTTGGACATTCAATGTCCAATGTGGAGGCCAGGCTAGTTGGAGTAGTGGTCTGTCTAGTCATACTTGGACGTTCAATGTCCAATGTGGAGGCCAGGCTAGTTGGAGTAGTGGTCTGTCTAGTCATACTTGGACGTTCAATGTCCAATGTGGAGGCCAGGCTAGTTGGAGTAGTGGTCTGTCTAGTCATACTTGGACGTTCAATGTCCAATGTGGAGGCCAGACTAGTTGGAGTAGTGGTCTGTCTAGTCATACTTGGACATTCAATGTCCAATGTGGAGGCCAGGCTAGTTGGAGTAGTGGTCTGTCTAGTCATACTTGGACATTCAATGTCCAATGTGGAGGCCAGGCTAGTTGGAGTAGTGGTCTGTCTAGTCATACTTGGACATTCAATGTCCAATGTGGAGGCCAGACTAGTTGGAGTAGTGGTCTGTCTAGTCATACTTGGACATTCAATGTCCAATGTGGAGGCCAGGCTAGTTGGAGT
The DNA here is from genome assembly GCA_033239005.1 of Lamellibrachia satsuma. Taxonomy (NCBI): domain Eukaryota; kingdom Metazoa; phylum Annelida; class Polychaeta; order Sabellida; family Siboglinidae; genus Lamellibrachia; species Lamellibrachia satsuma. The sequence continues at coordinate 752,134 of BSQZ01000063.1, read as the reverse complement.
AATGATCTGTCTAGTCATACTTGGACATTCAATGTCCAATGTGGAGGCCAGGCTAGTTGGAGTAATGATCTGTCTAGTCATACTTGGACATTCAATGTCCAATGTGGAGGCCAGACTAGTTGAAGTAGTGGTCTGTCTAGTCATACTTGGACATTCAATGTCCAATGTGGAGGCCAGACTAGTTGAAGTAGTGGTCTGTCTAGTCATACTTGGACATTCAATGTCCAATGTGGAGGCCAGACTAGTTGGAGTAATGATCTGTCTAGTCATACTTGGACATTCAATGTCCAATGTGGAGGCCAGACTAGTTGGAGTAATGATCTGTCTACTCATACTTGGACATTCAATGTCCAATGTGGAGGCCAGACTAGTTGGAGTAATGATCTGTCTAGTCATACTTGGACATTCAATGTCCAATGTGGAGGCCAGACTAGTTGGAGTAGTGGTCTGTCTAGTCATACTTGGGCATTCAATGTCCAATGTGGAGGCCAGACTAGTTGAAGTAGTGGTCTGTCTAGTCATACTTGGACATTCAATGTCCAATGTGGAGGCCAGACTAGTTGAAGTAGTGGTCTGTCTAGTCATACTTGGACATTCAATGTCCAATGTGGAGGCCAGACTAGTTGGAGTAATGGTCTGTCTAGTCATACTTGGACATTCAATGTCCAATGTGGAGGCCAGGCTAGTTGGAGTAGTGGTCTGTCTAGTCATACTTGGACATTCAATGTCCAATGTGGAGGCCAGGCTAGTTGGAGTAATGGTCTGTCTAGTCATACTTGGACATTCAATGTCCAATGTGGAGGCCAGGCTAGTTGGAGTAGTGGTCTGTCTAGTCATACTTGGACATTCAATGTCCGATGTGGAGGCCAGGCTAGTTGGAGTAGTGGTCTGTCTAGTCATACTTGGACATTCAATGTCCAATGTGGAGGCCAGACTAGTTGGAGTAGTGGTCTGTCTAGTCATACTTGGACATTCAATGTCCAATGTGGAGGCCAGGCTAGTTGGAGTAGTGGTCTGTCTAGTCATACTTGGACGTTCAATGTCCAATGTGGAGGCCAGGCTAGTTGGAGTAGTGGTCTGTCTAGTCATACTTGGACATTCAATGTCCAATGTGGAGGCCAGGCTAGTTGGAGTAGTGGTCTGTCTAGTCATACTTGGACATTCAATGTCCAATGTGGAGGCCAGGCTAGTTGGAGTAGTGGTCTGTCTAGTCATACTTGGACGTTCAATGTCCAATGTGGAGGCCAGGCTAGTTGGAGTAGTGGTCTGTCTAGTCATACTTGGACGTTCAATGTCCAATGTGGAGGCCAGGCTAGTTGGAGTAGTGGTCTGTCTAGTCATACTTGGACGTTCAATGTCCAATGTGGAGGCCAGGCTAGTTGGAGTAGTGGTCTGTCTAGTCATACTTGGACGTTCAATGTCCAATGTGGAGGCCAGGCTAGTTGGAGTAGTGGTCTGTCTAGTCATACTTGGACGTTCAATGTCCAATGTGGAGGCCAGACTAGTTGGAGTAGTGGTCTGTCTAGTCATACTTGGACGTTCAATGTCCAATGTGGAGGCCAGACTAGTTGGAGTAGTGGTCTGTCTAGTCATACTTGGACATTCAATGTCCAATGTGGAGGCCAGACTAGTTGGAGTAGTGGTCTGTCTAGTCATACTTGGACATTCAATGTCCAATGTGGAGGCCAGACTAGTTGGAGTAGTGGTCTGTCTAGTCATACTTGGACATTCAATGTCCAATGTGGAGGCCAGACTAGTTGGAGTAGTGGTCTGTCTAGTCATACTTGGACATTCAATGTCCAATGTGGAGGCCAGACTAGTTGGAGTAGTGGTCTGTCTAGTCATACTTGGACGTTCAATGTCCAATGTGGAGGCCAGACTAGTTGGAGTAGTGGTCTGTCTAGTCATACTTGGACGTTCAATGTCCAATGTGGAGGCCAGACTAGTTGGAGTAGTGGTCTGTCTAGTCATACTTGGACGTTCAATGTCCAATGTGGAGGCCAGACTAGTTGAAGTAGTGGTCTGTCTAGTAATACTTGGACGTTCAATGTCCAATGTGGAGGCCAGACTAGTTGGAGTAGTGGTCTGTCTAGTCATACTTGGACATTCAATGTCCAATGTGGAGGCCAGACTAGTTGGAGTAGTGGTCTGTCTAGTCATACTTGGACATTCAATGTCCAATGTGGAGGCCAGACTAGTTGGAGTAGTGGTCTGTCTAGTCATACTTGGACATTCAATGTCCAATGTGGATGCCAGACTAGTTGGAGTAGTGGTCTGTCTAGTCATACTTGGGCATTCAATGTCCAATGTGGAGGCCAGACTAGTTGAAGTAGTGGTCTGTCTAGTCATACTTGGACATTCAATGTCCAATGTGGAGGCCAGACTAGTTGAAGTAGTGGTATGTCTAGTCATACTTGGACATTCAATGTCCAATGTGGAGGCCAGACTAGTTGGAGTAATGGTCTGTCTAGTCATACTTGGACATTCAATGTCCAATGTGGAGGCCAGACTAGTTGAAGTAGTGGTCTGTCTAGTCATACTTGGACATTCAATGTCCAATGTGGAGGCCAGACTAGTTGAAGTAGTGGTCTGTCTAGTCATACTTGGACATTCAATGTCCTATGTGGAGGCCAGACTAGTTGGAGTAATGGTCTGTCTAGTCATACTTGGACATTCAATGTCCAATGTGGAGGCCAGGCTAGTTGGAGTAATGGTCTGTCTAGTCATACTTGGACATTCAATGTCCAATGTGGAGGCCAGGCTAGTTGGAGTAGTGGTCTGTCTAGTCATACTTGGACATTCAATGTCCAATGTGGAGGCCAGACTAGTTGAAGTAATGGTCTGTCTAGTCATACTTGGACATTCAATGTCCAATGTGGAGGCCAGGCTAGTTGGAGTAGTGGTCTGTCTAGTCATACTTGGACATTCAATGTCCAATGTGGAGGCCAGGCTAGTTGGAGTAGTGGTCTGTCTAGTCATACTTGGACATTCAATGTCCAATGTGGAGGCCAGACTAGTTGGAGTAGTGGTCTGTCTAGTCATACTTGGACGTTCAATGTCCAATGTGGAGGCCAGGCTAGTTGGAGTAGTGGTCTGTCTAGTCATACTTGGACGTTCAATGTCCAATGTGGAGGCCAGACTAGTTGGAGTAGTGGTCTGTCTAGTCATACTTGGACATTCAATGTCCAATGTGGAGGCCAGGCTAGTTGGAGTAGTGGTCTGTCTAGTCATACTTGGACGTTCAATGTCCAATGTGGAGGCCAGACTAGTTGAAGTAGTGGTCTGTCTAGTCATACTTGGACATTCAATGTCCAATGTGGAGGCCAGGCTAGTTGGAGTAGTGGTCTGTCTAGTCATACTTGGACGTTCAATGTCCAATGTGGAGGCCAGGCTAGTTGGAGTAGTGGTCTGTCTAGTCATACTTGGACATTCAATGTCCACTGTGGAGGCCAGGCTAGTTGGAGTAGTGGTCTGTCTAGTCATACTTGGACATTCAATGTCCAATGTGGAGGCCAGGCTAGTTGGAGTAATGGTCTGTCTAGTCATACTTGGACATTCAATGTCCACTTTGGAGGCCAGGCTAGTTGGAGTAGTGATCTGTCTAGTCATACTTGGGCATTCAATGTCCACTGTGGAGGCCAGACTAGTTGGAGTAGTGGTCTGTCTAGTCATACTTGGACATTCAATGTCCACTGTGGAGGTTAGGCTAGTTGGAGTAGTCGTCTGTCTAGTCATACTTGGACATTCAATGTCCACTGTGGAGGCCAGGCTAGTTGGAGTAGTGGTCTGTCTAGTCATACTTGGACATTCAATGTCCACTGTGGAGGCCAGGCTAGTTGGAGTAGTGGTCTGTCTAGTCATACTTGGACATTCAATGTCCACTGTGGAGGCCAGGCTAGTTGAAGTAGTGGTCTGTCTAGTCATACTTGGACATTCAATGTCCACTGTGGAGGCCAGGCTAGTTGGAGTAGTGGTCTGTCTAGTCATACTTGGACATTAAATGTCCACTGTGGAGGCCAGACTAGTTGGAGTAGTGGTCTATCTAATCTGATTGAGTTGGATGCAGCCAGCAGCAGTTGCAGAACATGGCTTCCATAATCCATCTCTACCGCAGAGAGACAGTCTCACGGGGTGATGTTGCCTTGATAGTGGCCCCACCAGGACGGGCACAGAACCACACGGTCTCACCAGCCAGGCCACGGTGGTGATCCAACAATGTAATCTCCCGCACTTGTGGGACTTCCATCATCTATTGCATTCCTTTTCCATGGTTTCCCAGTTTGCCCAATCACGAGTAGCCACAGCTCCGGGACAATTAATCCAGCCACTTGATAGATCTTAAACTGTCACTGCTGCAGGTGCTTCAGCACCCCTGCACCAGTTTGGTTTGATGCCATAATTGCATACTGTGACAATTTATTAGTTATTCCCAATAGTCAGTAAAGCCTAATGGCCTGCAGTTCTCTTGGTCTTTTGCAGCTGTTTATAGATAGGTCCCTTGAAGTACCATTCAGGAAGTGGGCTGCTGGCTCTAAATGTAATATTGATTACAACAATGATGTGAACACAGAACATATTTTCATCACGTTCTTTCACCAGCTGGACATAATGGATATCCCTAGCAGGCCACAATTGATCCTTATATGTTTGTCTACATATATGCTGATCAACACATGATTGTCCTCTCGGAGGATTCGAGAAACAGATGAATGCATAAATATTTGAACAGCCATTCTCACAATTCTTTTGAAATGTGACAACGTTTCACTTTGCACAGTATTAGTTTTATGGATGTTTTTCTCAGATGTCAGGATATCTAAGAGATGCTGCCAGTCGTAATGTTCCAACTGTTGTCAACCTTGATGTGACTGCTGCCAATCCTGATGTTGTTGTCTTGTCAACCTTGTTGGCATGACTGCTGCCAATGGTTATGTTATGACTGTTATCAACCTTAGTGACATGAATGCTGCCAATCATAATGTTGTGACTGTCATCAACTTTGGTGACATGACTGCTGCCAATTATGATGTTGTGATTTTGTCAGCCTTGGTGACATGACTGCTGCCAATCATAATATTATGACTGTTGTCAGACTTGATGACATGACTGTTGCCAATGGTAATGTTGTGACTGGTGCCAATCTTAGTGATATGACTGCTGCCAATCATAATGTTGTGACTTTTGTCAACCTTAGTGATATGACTGCTGCCAATTGTAATGTTGTGACTGTTGTCAACCTTGGTGACATGACTGCTGCCAATCGTAATGTTGTGACTGTTGTCAACCTTGGTGACATGACTGCTGCCAATCGTAATGTTGTGACTGTTGTCAACCTTGGTGACATGACTGCTGCCAATCGTAATGTTGTGACTGTTGTCAACCTTGGTGACATGACTGCTGCCAATCGTAATGTTGTGACTGTTGTCAACCTTGGTGACATGACAGCTGCCAATCGTAATGTTGTGACTGTTGTCAACCTTGGTGACATGACTGCTGCCAATCGTAATGTTGTGACTGTTTTGGTACAACGAGGTAGTTGTTGTCAACCCTGGTCCAGTTGCAGGTAGCATGTGAAGATGACGAAGGGGACCTGGCATGTGATGACGGGGCTCCTGCTCTTCTGGCTGCTCATCCTCGTCTACATGAGCACGAGTCTCTTCCAGTCGGGCGATTCTCCGGAACACATGGAGCAGCAGCTCCTGAAGGCTCTACACGAGCTGGAGAAACTCAGGAGACAGAACGCGGAACTGCAGGGGCTGTCACGGGAACTCAAGTGAGTCACTCAGTTTTACATGTGTATACATACATACATACATACATAGTCTTTGAAATTGGATCTTGAATGTTATTACTTTGAAGAGGAAAGAGGAAATTTTCTTTGTTATTTTGTATTGAATTTGCCATTGATAAAAGTTATAAAATACTGAGGTATTGGTTTTTAAGGTCTTAAGTCTTACTGTCCCAAGGTTGCAAACACCAGGCATCATGTTCAGTATGTGAGCACCACCATAATACTGGGCCTCATAACTTGCATCAGTGCAGCACCATAGCAAGCACAGCCAATGACATTTTGAATTGGTTGAATCATTTTGTAAGATAATTTAATCCAGTGGATCTTTCAGCATAAAGGACTTACCATCATTCTGACCAAATTGTCTGACTCATATTTAAAACTAAAAGTTTTCAACATTTTGTAAGTTACTATTTTCAAATCTGTTCATAATTTGAACGTTATTTTGTGAAGTCACCATAAGAACATACACGTCAATAGGAAATGTTTTGTCATGAATGTGAAAAAGACTAAATGTGGAATCTGTGTAACTTACACAGTTCAGCACTCAACAACACCTTGTACAAAACACAATAAAAAGTTATCTGTTTAATCTCAAAGTTGGTTGAGACCAAATCCTAGCTTTGCTAATGAGGCAGTTATTTGTGATTCTGTACACTCTAGCTAGTGCCCTTGTTTTCAATCTGTTGCCGTGTGTTGTCGAAGTGCACATGTGCAATTATTGGCCTTGAATGTTAATATTGAAACATGATCTGATTCAATACTCATAAAATGACAAACGCCAGTGTTAACAGCCTGTGTTGACCTGGTCAGCTCTGTCCAAGGTCATAGGTGGTTAGTGGGCAGCTTATGATTAAAAATTCCACAAAACATTGACGAGCTATTGATTTTTATCGTCTCAGCTACAGGTCTGTTTCATTCATTCTGGTGACATTTGGGAAAATGTTTCACTCATAGTTTTCATGATCACATGTACTTTACAGATCTGGTACTGTGCAGGCCTGGTTCTGTGCATAGTACAGCTGTGTGTCTCACTTTTTTTATCAACTTTGGTGCCATTTACTTAACTTGTTCTTTCTCCCTGTATTTTTAGTTCAACACAAATAATGCTTAGCCTGAATATTGTTTCCATAAAATTACCATTATGCATGAAAAATTAAAACGTTGCTTGGAAGCTGTTATTTTGTTACATACCTCAACCTGCTTATGTATTTTGGGATTGAAGTTGTCAATGTGACAAGACCCAAACGTTTCTGGGCATTCTTTTGTATTGTAAAGATAGAAATATATGAGGTAACAGTCGTGAGTTTGTTGACCTGCAATGTGACAATCTCAGAGGGTGCAGAGGAAACTCAGGTTCAGAAACTTTAGGGTTACGCAGGATATTTGTGCATTAAAATGACTGGACAAGTTTTTTGTGTTAATACAGTCCCAAACATATATTTTCATATGAATTAATCTTCTTAGAAGTTAAAAATGGTGTTTCTTTTTAATTAACTTTAGTACACACTGCATTAAAAACCAGTGGCAGCAACAGGCCCTTGCTGACTAAGAACAGCTGATAGCCTAAGTCTATTAGTAGGGCAAATTACATTATGCTATCAGTAAAACCCAGTGATGATTCATGGCTGAAAATTACTTTTGATATGGTCGTTATATAGAAAACTCTGAATACATCCCATTTTTATCAGATGCATTTGAAAACGTCATTTTGTCTATTCCATCTCCATGTCAAGCAGCTTTCCTGTCAATATCCCGTTATGAAATGACCCGAGTGCTCTCCATTCTTCATGCATAAAGCTAACTAGTGGTAGAAGTAACCAAGCTGAGTGTATAGTAAGTAAAGGATCAGGAATCACCCAGTCTGGATAAACTTATACAGGTAATGGTTATTTTGGTGATTTACTGTCCATAAACAGAGTGGTTGGTGATGCATCTGTAAATAATATGAAGTCGGTGTCGGTCAGTGTCAGTCAGTACGGTCAGTGCGGCACACAGCCAACACATCCACTTGAAGTTCTCACCTACTGTTCATTCCCAGAGTTAAAACAAACAGTGGAACTAGGACTTTTGGTTGCCTTATCAATTGTTTGGAAAATACTCCCTTTTAGTTTTAGGAAGCTTACTCAAATGTTGCTGGAGTGTACAAGGTCATACTGATGACATCAGACATGTCTGGTGATTGTCACATCAGATATCGTCTCATCAGTTTCCCAAGCACAGCAAGCAACAGCAGATCAAACTCGTGTGGTTTTCATTCAATAGACATATGACCTGACACAAGTTTATCTCCATTCTCTGCACTCAGTGCCTTCCACAGTCTAGTCCACTATAGGAGTGTTGTCTGTGTCAGATCACTATTTATGTTCCCATTGGTTACAACATTAAAGTGTTTAATGCTGTTCACAAATTTGTATTTTGAATCTTCGAAAAATAAACCATGTTAATACTTTTTCTTTTATCAACGCTGCTGGCAGAAATTTGTCAAATGCTGTTATTTTTGTCCTCCACAAAATCAACATACATAAATGCTCCCTTGTGTGCGAGGGATCCTACAGTCACTGACATACGTGTGTATATATTGCCAGCTATCAACCTGAGGGTTTATGTGGGCATAGCTTAACAATTAAGTGCTGTATTCCTCTAATATGGCCATAATCCTGTGAAAAAATATTTTGCAAGGAGCAAAAAATTGCCAAAAAGGGGTACTGTCTCAAAATCAATGGCACTTTATTCATATAACATGAATCTGGAAGTAAAATAGTGATCTTTCCCCATTACAGCAACCAGGCAAGTGGGTAGTGTTGTGCTGGGTACACACCACATATAAGTAGCAGCCCAACGCGCTGCCCATATGCACCTATCAGCATGTGGGATTACTAAACAGTACGTAAACACGTGGCGTTTAACTCTCCACCTAAGTCACAATAATGTTGTATCATTTCTGGAGGTGCTAAATCAACGATGACCCAGTAAGATAGACATGAGAAATTTCTGTAAGGTTGTACATGGTCTAGTCTGTTGCAGTGAACAGAGAAATCCTGTCTTATTCAGTCATGTTTTAGTTGATATAATTATTATATTTGCTTGTGCTGTTCCGATTAATCAGTTTCATCGACGATTGATTGGTTCATGCTTCTGGTTAAGGAAGGTCATTCTGAAGTTAGTTCCTGTCCTGTATCGTTTATTGATAGACATTACAGAAATATCAATAGGAACTGTGATATCTATCAAACATATTGATTAATTTCTACAATCGATCTTTGATCGATTTTTTATCGGTTAGATAAACCAGTGATCAATCATGAAGATTTTACCAGTTCCCAACACTAATGTTTATTTATCTAAAACATGTACTATACATTGTAAAATTCTCATCCACTGTAATTCATTAGCCTTGATATGTGCATTACACCTTCATTGAGACTGGATATCAATGCTACAAATGTCTTGCACAACACAGGGTAAACCAAACAGTTTTTCCTGCACTAAAAACATTCTGACTGCATCATAATTTTTTTTTCCCTATAAACTGTGGTAGTTTCGACAGTGTTTATCTTGGTGACTTACACACGGCCTTTTATCAACATGGTCTCAGAGCCTCTCTGTGGTATTCTGTGTGGTGATACAGTTACATCACAACTGTTATATGCCAAGATGAAAGATTACTCCCTCCTCTGCAGTCCCTGTGGAACCCAGAAATGACAGTCTAAACATGCAGCCAGTGTGCTGCATCTACACACAAAATGCCTGTCTAAATACAGTCTACTAGGCAATATATACATCCACCCTTTGTATGCATAGAAAGCTTTTGAAACATCAGTGTAACAGATGCTATTTTTGTCTTATTTTTCTCAAAATGTTAGTTACTATGGTGTTAAAATTTACCATAATCCTGTAAAATGCAGTTAATAAACATTACAAATCTGATGCGATACTATTATGATTACAGAGAATACAGGTAGACAAGTTTCCCACATATATTTACAGGTGTATATATATTATATATATATATATATATATATATATATATATATATATATATATATATATATATATATATATATATATAAAACCAATACTTTTTTAATAAGCCACATGTTTAGGTAATATTCACTTATTTGCAACTATTTAAAAATGCATACTATAATGTGATCGTTTTGCCAATTGTCTTTAACGTGTTGATGATATAAAGGTTATCAAGTTAATTGCTGTGGTAGTTTCACATTGGTGTAACTTTTTCACGAAACATGATGATACAACTTGGACAATGACTGTAAGCAGCGACTTCCCATCTCAACACCAGCTAATGGATATGGATCACGTTACAATTAAAATTACAATTGCTAGTAAAAACACACCAGTATTGTTAGGAATTGTAAATAAAACATTTGATGGGTCTGATAAAGATGATTGCCAGATGCGACTGCAGAATTAATTCATTTATGACTGTTGTTCCATTAGCTGAAAGCCCTTGTGACAGGTAATTTTGTTCTCCGAGAATTTCATAGAAAGTACAGTTGCCATATATCAATGTCAGAACACATGATTTGTGTTCATTTAACTGTCAAAACACTTTGTCACAATGCATCATCTTGGAAAGACGCAGAAGATAATCTGTCAAGATATTGCAACTCTAAATAAGTTGAGAATCATTATGCGCGTTTTGCGTGCTCTTGGATTGCACAAAAACTGTCAGATGTTGTGATAACTGCGTGACACTGTACTTATTTTGTGTCTGCATATTCAACACTGTTGATTGGACAGATATTAATCTTCGGACAGACATCTGCGGCTTTGTTGAAGTTCATTTCTAGACATGTCAAGAATGGAAACATTCATCTACACATGTGACTCGGTCTCATTGTATATGAGTGCTTTCCATCAAACAAAAAGGCCAATTTTTTTTACTTGATTATTGGTTGTATTAATTTCCATGTGGCTGACAGTCAGTTTCGATTATTTGCAAATGTATTTAAAAGACAATTCCGACCTGTTGTTCATTGCAGTTACACTTGCTCTGGATCGTTGGATAGAAAAATCAATTACCTTGCCAGTGATATGCATGAATTGTACAATGAAAATAAGTTAGCCAGTCAATATAAAGCATATCACCTACATTTCACCTACATGTGTAAAAAAGTGCTATGCAGCGCGCAGTGACCTTCAACTGTGTTACCTCCCATGGTCATTGCGATTGCACATTGTGGTTGACTGGTTGTGTCACCATGCCACGTCAACTAGATTCTATGTGGAATTATTTTGAGAAAGTTGTACAAATTGGTAAAACGGGTTGCCGAGCAAAGTGTAAAAGATGCTCCAAGGAGAATGTTGAAAAAATCAAATAAATCGATTTAATCGAAAAAATCTGATTTAATCGAAAAAATCCGATTTAATCGATTTTTTCGAAAAAATCATGATTTTTTCGAAAAAAATCATGATTTTTTTTCAACCCTGACCGTGTAGCATTATTGCCAAAAATGGCAGCAATGTTCAATTAAGACATGGTCATAATATGTAAATCAAGCAATTAGCTTAGGTTTACCACTTCACTGGACCCTGCCGAGCCTGGTATTGAAGATGGCTCTCACAGGAAGGATGCCATTACTGGGAGTACCTTGATGTCTCTCCACCCTCCTCGCTGTGTAGAAGGAAGAGTTGGTGGGTGGTGTTGATCAACCAGGTCTGGTTCAGTTCAGCACGTCCTGGGGCTTATGAAGCAAGAGGAATGCCATTAAATTAGCATCAAAAGCTGACTGCATTGTCAGACACATAACTCGTTGCTGTGAAAACAGCTCACTCACTATTTGATTGCAAATAAACATTACAGTGGACTCCTGCTTAATGAACACCCCAACATATAAAATTATGATATTTTTGTAAGAGAAAAAAATGCAACATCACGTGACGTCATTTGCACAGTACGGCTGTTGATTACAAACAATATTCAACTTACAATCAATTATTTGGAGTACATTTCTTTTGTAGATGGCGTGTCACGGAATACATATGTAGCAAGGTTAATGCATGTCAGTTTTAGATTTTATGCTATTAGCCCATCAGATGAGAAAGCTGCTTTTGGGTCAACAGTTGACATATGCCTCTATTTGGGCATTCAGCTATAAGCCTAGCAGTCTATCAGTATATGCCTAGCAGTCTAGCAGTACATGCCTAGCAGTCTATCAGTACATGCCTAGCAGTCTAGCAGTACATGCCTAGCAGTCTATCAGTACATGCCTAGCAGTCTATCAGTACATGCCTAGCAGTCTATCAGTACATGCCTAGCAGTCTAGCAGAACATGCCTAGCAGTCTAGCAGTACATGCCTAGCAGTCTATCAGTACATGCCTAGCAGTCTATCAGTACATGCCTAGCAGTCTATCAGTATATGCCTAGCAGTCTAGCAGTCTGCTTCTTGTGTCCATTGATTGGTCTCTTCCTGCATCTTTTTGTGTGTGCATGTGAACAGACAAATGTTGGTTATTCAACCTACAAAAGACACGCGGGAAAGTCTAAGTCATCCATCTGTCTAGTAAATTCCCACAGGCAGCCCTTGTGGCCTTGTTTCAATTCCCTTCATTAACCATTCTACTACCGTTGTCATTGCCAACATCAATTGGCTGAAGCCTGGGCAGTGACAAAGATAAAATCATTTAACAAGATTTACATGTTCTTCACAGAGATTTTTATCTCCTCTGTCCATTGCTTCTGCCTGGTCATAGAGGCTTTCAATTGTATAACTTATTCAGTGCTCTGTTTCTGTCTTTGGTCAGTTCTCCAATTAGTATGTCTGGTCTTTGTACTGATAGCTCTGTGCTGCAGCTTTCTTTTGATGTTTCCCAGGCTATCAAATATTCAGATTAATAGTGGATCCCTAGACTGACTGACGGATTCTCAGAGTTAAGGCCACCTCAGAATTGCGACCACCTCAGAATTAGGACCACCTCAAAATTAAGACAACCTCATAATTGTGACCACTTCATAATTGTGACAATCTCACAGTTGTGACTACTTCAGAATTGAAACCACCTCATAATTGTGTTCACCTCTGAATTGAAACCACCTCAGAATTGAGACCAATTCAGAATTGAGATCACCTCAGAATTATGACCACCTCAGAATTAAGATTACTTTTAAGATGGTCTCAGTCTGAGGTTCCACAGTTGTGCACAGAGACATTGTTTCTCAATGATGTCAGTATTCAGTGACTAGTCATCACAACCCTGAACTAGTGTCGATTCACCATCGGTTTACAGACAGTGGACATTTTTTTTGTACGATCAGAAAGCAATAAATCAGGAAGCAGAAAGTGAGTCTGCAGATTGCATCACTTTCCCGGGGGGGGGGTGTGGGGTGGATCACACCCATATCTCAATTGTCTGTGCAAAATGTCACCAGACACAATTAATGTGCATCTATTGGCTCAATGGTGCTCCACCCGTGTCTTATAGGAAAGTGACCTTATGGAAACGTGACACGCACAAGTCAATATTCTGCACCGAAGTCTGGGTTGGATTTATGTAGAATTTTTTTGGAAAAATCACCACTTTTTAAGGAGAATTATTCACCTTAATTTGCATAAAAAAATTGTCAATGAAAAATATAACTTATATATATATATATATATAGTGTGTTTTATCTTTTAGCTATTAATGATTTATGTTGGTAAATGGTTAACAATAACATACTAAAACATGTTTAATCATGGGAGAGTGTAACATCCAGTCATTTCCATATCAAGGTGTATAATGTATACATGTATGTCTTCTGTCCGGGGTAATCAATCAACAATAGATGATAGTTCCACTTAAATGGCCACAACTTGTTTGATATACACATAACACATAAGGAGACAGACAATGTATTGTCATTTATAAAGTCAACTTACAGCATATGTTGTAAACAGTAATACAATGTTTAGGATCAAAAGAATATACAGGCATATGTAACTACCGCCAGCATTGAAAGAATGCTGTTTACAAGAATAAATTAAAGAAATACAATACACTATATGTATGACGTTGAACATCAAATGTGAAGCCCACTGAGGGATCACATATCAAATGTAAGCCCCCCCCACCAACATCATATATGCATTTTGTATGTCAGCTGATAGATTAAAACCAGGTACTATTTTATTTTCTTAATGAATATCAACCTCTTCTATAAGACGTACCATGTACACCATAGGCCCAGTGATACAAAAGGATGTGTGTAATTTAACCAGTACCTAACATACATACTGGTAGTTTTACATGCAATGTTAAAAAATATCAATTACTTTTTTTGTAGACATGCCAGTCATATTTCCGTATAAAAAAAGGGATCTGCTTCCCTTCTAAGGAATATTTCTTTGAACAATCACCCCCATTACTGTGTGGTCAAATAACAAGACGTATTAAACCGTTATAATAAATATAAAAATAGCAAGTTAAGTTCACATGCCATATGATTTCAAAGGACAGAAGTCAATCTGGTTTTCTACACATGTCACAAAGTACTTATAATAAATAATTCTGTTTATCAGCAACATGTTTATCATGCGATCTACATAATATCCATTTTTTTTCAAAGTTGATTAAAATTAATTATGGTCGACTCTATGAATTGTTAAATGTGCATGAATTGGTAGAGGATCCATAACACACATTATATTTTCGCACATTTTATAACCTAGTCTATACATGTTATTCCTTTACATAGCCAGTTTGTCCACACTTTGTCTAAAATTCCAGTTGATCCACATCCTATTATCCACACTTTGTCCAACATCCCATTTGATCCACATCCTATTATGCATACTTTGTTCTACATCCCATTTGTTCCACATCATGTTATCCACACATTGTCCAAGATCCCACTTGATCCACATCCTATTATCCACACTTTGTCCAACATCCCATTTGATCCACATCCTGTTATCCACACATTGTTCCACATCCTGTTATCCACACTTTCTCCAACATCCCTTTTGATCCACATCCTGTTATCCAAACTATGTCCAGCACCCTGTTTGATCCACATCTTATTATCCGCACTTAGTCCAACATCCCATTTGATCCACATCCCAATATCCACACTTTACCCCATTCCCGACGCTTTGCTAGTCACTTCCCTGCCAGAGGGCCAAGTACCATTAACTAAAGTAGGCCATCAGGAAATGAGAAATCAGTCATGTGCATTTGTGCAGGAAGATGGATCGATGATGAACACGAAGCATTCATCGTAATTCTGCCTACCGTAGGTGTGCCTAATGAAGGCTGTCATTTTGAGTGTTATGTTCTTTCCAGGACTTATTACGTCTCCATTCAACCTTGCTATGACACAACATCTGCACTCAGCACCCAGGTGGGACCTTCCTGAACTAATGCATATGTGGCTATTATTCAGAAGCAGGATGCTGCTTCTACTCAACTGGGGCTGGTATCTTACTAATGATTGTGCTTTATCAACACAACAGCCAGACTATTTGGCTAGTCTCCTGTGTCTTTCAAATATCCCCAGACAGCTCAGGTCAACCATCTCCTCACATCTGGTGTTTGTTCATAAAACTTAGCCCAACCGGGGTGATACAAGCACACTTTCTCTGTAGCTGCACCTAAGGTCTGGAACGAACTTCCCCTCACCTTCAGATCGTCAGAAACTTTAGCCTCTGCAAAAATGATGATTGTTGCCCGTCTCCCTTGCTCCCTGTTTCTGGAGCGAAGGAGACGGGAGTGAAGGCACCAGGAGCAGAAGCACCAGGAGCGTGAGATAGCCAGGAGATGGGAGGGAAAGGCGACATGTTGATGGGCAAGAGGGAGATGGACAACATGTTGCCAGGTGACACGACTGCAGGACAAAATGCGATGGAAGGGATCCGACGCAATAGTTACTCTGAGGTAGTGGTAGAGGGGGTGAGGAGGAGAGTGAGGGTGTTTGTGGGGGATTTGATAGTCACGAAGACTGACAGAGCGCCAAACAAGGGGGACGACGTGGTGGTTACTTTCCAGAAGCAAAAATAGAGGCTATCACAATATAGTTACAGGACATTCAACATTAACATTTGGATTAGTTTACCAAAGTTCAAACATAAAAGAAGAAGATAACAGACAAAACACAAACGGCTATAAAGGAAGTGAGTAAAGGGGAATAATGGGAAATTTTAACCATGGACACTTACAATGGAAATCTCTAGAGAGTACAGGGGGTGAGGACCAACAGTTTCTACTTTTAATTCAGGATAGCTTCCTCACTCAACACATGCTAGAACTAACC
Source organism: Lamellibrachia satsuma (assembly GCA_033239005.1). Taxonomy (NCBI): domain Eukaryota; kingdom Metazoa; phylum Annelida; class Polychaeta; order Sabellida; family Siboglinidae; genus Lamellibrachia; species Lamellibrachia satsuma. The sequence goes on along the minus strand of BSQZ01000063.1, from coordinate 736,087 downwards.
ATGGGAGAGAATGTATTAGATTTAGTTTTGTCTTCACAAAATGAATTAGTGGACAATGTCAAAATTCACGAGCCATTGGGTAAAGTGATCATAATCAAATACATTTTGACATCAAAGTAAAACCAGAAAGTACAAATGAAAAATACAGGAGAAACTTCCACAAGGGTAAATATTAAGATATGAAAAAATACTTAGCAAAGCTAGATTGGAATAACATGCTGAGGAACAAAACTGCAATTAAATGTTGGAACATTCTAAAATATGTAATTGAGAGTATCATTGATAAATTTGTACCATTGAAGAAACAAGGAAAACGGTCTAGAAAAGACAACACAGGAAACACTTCTCAAAAGAAGCTAATAGAAAAATAGCGTACAAGCAAACTATTTGGAAGGTTTATAAGTGTACCAGAAAGGATGAAGACTACACAAATTACTGCATTTAATGCAGCTACGAATGAAATTGGACAATCTAAAAGAAGCTATAAAAAAAATTAGTATGTAACATACAAAATTACAGCAAGAGTTCCTATGCATATGTCAGGAGTAAACAAAACGTACGAGACAAGGTCACACCTCTAGAAGACAGTGCTGGAAATATAATATCACAAGGTTTTTTAATGGAGGAAGACCTAAATGGTTACTTCAGTTCAGTGTATACCAGAGAGGATATTAGTTCATTACCAGTTCCAGATGCTAAATTTCAGGAGGCTAAATCGGACTTTTTAGGGCAGTTAATTTAACTCCAGAAATGGTAGCTAAGAAAATAAAGGCCATGAAGGACAATAAATCACCTGGAGTGGATGGAATTCCTCCAAAACTACTAATGGAAAGAGTAGAACAAACTAGCATACCACTTGCAAGAGTGTTCAACTTGTCATTAAAAGAGGGAGTTGTTCTTTTTGAATAAAAAGAAGCAAACATCATACCATTATTTAAAAAGGGTTCGAGAAATAAATCAGAGAATTACAGACCAGTGAGTTTAACATCAGTGACTTGTAAATTATTAGAAAAGTTAATTAAAGACCATATGGTGGAATTCATTGTTAGGTAATAATTTTTTTAATCCATCTCAACATGGATTCCTAAAAGCGAGGTCATGCTTAACAAATATGTTATGTTTTTTGGAATAAATCACTAAGTGAATAGACGAGGGATCAGCAATAGATATTAGGGGAGGGCTGTGTTATTTGAGCCATTTTTCATTCTTTTTGATATCTAGGGCACAGTCATAGTTATAAGTCAAACTTGTTTTTACTCACATAAACTTTGATTATTAGTAGATAATTTTATACCAAGATAATATATCTAGTATTCGTGGATAATTATATATAGCTGATTCAAATAGAGTTGGTAAGCTAGCTCAACTAACACTTGGTATGGGATAAGTTGAGCCAATGTAGCGTAAGTTGCGTAAATGTTTTATTTGCACAATTTACGTAGGCCTTGTACAATAAATTCATAACAACTCAGCCAACACATCTACCCAATGGGTACAACACATCTCTGACAAGTGTACGCACTTAATTAATAAGTCGACACAATTAATATTCACTTATAGGCAAATCGCAACCGTAGTAACTAACTGTTAATATGTTGCCTTGTAGCTTTCCGATGTCCCAATTTGCTCAGAAAAATGGAGTTCTTGATGTATTTTGGGGTAAAGAACACTCGTCTTTGTTCTTTAACTGTTGCTCATCTAACCCTCCCTTGGGCCTTGGGTGGCTCATCTAACCCTCCCTTGGGCCTTGGGTGGCTCAACTAACCCTCCCTTGGGCCTTGGGTGGCTCAACTAACCCTCCCTTGGGCCTTGGGTGGCTCAACTAACCCTCCCTTGGGCCTTGGGTGGCTCAACTAACCCTCCCTTGGGCCTTGGGTGGCTCAACTAGTCCCTTTAATAATCTTCTTCATAATAAAGTATGGTCCTGTGCATTGACAGTTTACCAGCAGACATTAATCACAATTACCAAAAGTTTCGAAAAACATCAAAAAACATACTTTTAGCTCACATGTTCTGGCCGCTGTGACAAATGTAACCCATTATACTTCAATATTGTTCTAATAACGTGCAATCACATGGGTGGCTCAACTAACCCAGTGGCTCAACTAACACTGCCTTCCCTTATATACTTAGATTTTCAGAAAACTTTTGACAGAAGTGCCACATCAAAGATTATTAGTTTAAAATTAAAAGCCCATGGTATCGGGGATGGCATAATCGACTGGATAGAACAATGGCTGACTGACAGAAGACAGCATATTGTAGTAGACTGGAAATCAGTTTTGAGTGGGGTACCACAAGGATCAGTATTAGGACCTTTATTATTCTTAATATATTATATCAATGACTTGCACGATAATATAACAAGCAACGTACTGAAATTTGTGGGTGACACAAAAGTGTTTAGAAGGGTTAACAGTGATGGTGATAAACAACATTTACAAAACAATCTAGACAAATTAATTAAATGGTCTGAGAAATGGCAGATGTTCAATTTTGGGAAATGTAAATGCCTACATACAGGACACGGGAACTTGGATGTAAACTTTGAAATGGGAGATACTGTTCTAGGTACTACCGTGGTACTGTAAAAGAAAAGGACTTAGGAGTTACAATAAGTGCTGATATAAAGGTTTCAGAGCAGTATTGTATCGCAGCTTCAAAGGGTAATCAAATGTTTGGGTTAATTAAGAGAAATATAACACATAAGGAAAAAAGCTAATTATATCACTGTATAAAGCAATAGTTAGACCTCATTTAGAGTACTGTATACAAGCATGGAGACCATGTCGTAAGAAGGATATAGATACGATTGAAAGAATACAGAGGAGAGCAACTAAAATGATTCCAGAACTGAGAGACCTTAGTTATGAATAACGATTTAAGAATGTGGTTTAACAACCCTAGAGACAAGGTGGTTAAGAGGAGATCAAACATTTTTAATTGAAGATTTTAAGATATTGAATGGGTATGAAAATATTGCTAGAATTATCTTTTTCTTACTCGAGATAATAGAACTTGAGGACATGAGGTAACATTAAGTAAAGTATCAGTGTAGATTGGATATCAGGAAGTACTCGTTTTCACAGAGGACAATCAGTAAATGGAACAAATTATCTACAGATTGTGTAACTGCTAGCAGTGTGAATATGTTTAAAAACAAGGTTGACACATATCTCAGGAGGGCGGATTACACATAGATTAAGCCAAGCCAATGGCTTCCTTGTCCACTTGACATCTGGGCCTTTGTCTTGGATGGAACAGTGATGCTAATTCAATATTGAGTTGTGATGGCAAACCTTTAAGTTTTCTAAAGACCAGTGTTTCATGCAGTAAACGTTTTCACAGAAGTTGATATATTTAATTAATCTTAACACATTTTCACCACATTTCACAAGTATCGGTTTGTAACCTTTTCAGACAATGTTTTTATTCAGGGAGCTGAGAGAGTCGATTGAGAAGGACAACCCTGCAGTGGACGTTCTCAAGCAGAAACTGGACGTGGCCAATCGCAAACTGAAGCGGATGGCCTTACTGAAGGCAAGAGCAGACAAAGCTGAGTCTGTGAGGGCAGCCAACGTCCCCGCACTTCACACGAAGGACAACCCACAGGGAGACACAGGTAGGTTAGCGTTCCCTGTCACCAGCCGTGTGGCTGGTGACAGGGATGTGGTTGGCTGTGTTATAGTCGGTTTCTTCTCAAAGAAGTTCCTAAAACTAATCTTAACCTGGGCAAGCTTTCTCTGTAGGTCATTTTAAAATCATCTGAAATTATAACTACCTTTTGCTTTCTCTGTAGCTCACTTTAAGATCATTTGAAAATATAGCTACCTTTTGCTTTCTCTGTAGCTCACTTTAAAATCATCTGAAACTATAGCTACCTTTTGCTTTCTCTGTAGCTCACTTTAAAATCATCTGAAACTATAGCTACCTTTTGCTTTCTCTGTAGCTCATTTTAAAATTGTGAAACTATAGCTACCTTTTGCTTTCTCTGTAGCTCACTTTAAAATTGTGAAACTATAGCTACCTTTTGCTTTCTCTGTAGCTCACTTTAAAATTGTGAAACTATAGCTACCATTGCTTTCTCTGTAGTTTACTTTAAAATCATTTGAAACTTTACCTACCTTTTGCAGAAAATTCAAGATAAATTTATTCAAAATTGCATTTCTGCCATTGGGGAGGTCCCATTGCTCTGATGACGACTTGTGTGTCCCTGTTCATGATGTCATATTCTGGTTTGTTTTACCTAACATTCTGGTCCATGAGGATTTAAGGTAGCTGGGGTGGCTATTATATGCTTGTCTTGAATTGATTAGTTTCAGTAGAAGTTTTAAAGATAGATTAACCATTTCTTTCTTGTAGATGAAATACTATTTAATATACCAGATAAAAAAATGTGGAGTTTTTAACTTATTTGGTTATGTTACAAGGTTTTTAAAACATTTTCATAAATGTGAAAAAATAGCCACTAAACATGAAGTTTAATTGTTTTGAGACAATCTCCAAAGAAATAAATGACACACATAATAAGCATGACAGTGTAACTGATAACTTTATGGCAGATTTTGGTTAACATAAACCAATTATGTCTGCTACACCACTGTGAATTAATTAAGCAAAAGTTGAATGACAACCTAAAGTGACAATGCATTTTTGACACGAACCCTTCACCAATCGTAATTTACTGCTGTATTACGTTGCATGCATGTAAGACGTGTTCATATACAAAATTGCAATGTCGTGAGTGTTGTAGTTTTTCTCAAACAATATTTGAAACCTAATTTCCTGGTTATTAATGAAAACACAATCTCAACAAATGCTTGTTTTTGTGTTGAAATTTACGGTTTTTCACTGGTGTTTTATGTATTGTAATATTGACATGTCCCCTTAATTTGCCGCCACAACAGCCCTTGAATTTGTACTTGTAACATGTTGTTGTCTATGGTATCAGGTTACACCAGCCATCTAACAAACACGTGGCATGGTAATTTTTATTGGCATGTTATCCCGCGGGGTCACCAGGTCACATATCTGCATTTCCATTCTTGTCAAAGGCAGTATAAACAATGTTAACGCTCACTGAATGCAGATATTTGCTTGTTTAAGTACATGATTTAGTTAGGTAGATATAATACTGATGTGTACTAGCACTACAGTAACCAGACTATGTGGTCTGCTTTCACAGCGAACAAATATAGCTGGTTCGAGCATCGTAGCGCACACGGTTGTTACTATAGAAACATATTCAATTTTCCGGGAACTCAAGGGGATTTCTAAAAGGACTGTGTTTTTAAAGGATGGATTGACAAAATATGATGTTAGTGCCAGGTGATTTTTTGTGATGTCGACGTTTAGTTCAGTATATCGGTAGCATGTTATGAAGAAAAAAATCAACTGCCACGCTAGCCGCCCCAGCCACCTTAAGCACTATAGATGTCTTACTATTATTACTAAAAGCATGGCACTCTACTTGTGTGTATTCCACACTACTACAATAAACGTGAAATCCCATAAGACAAGGATGTGTATTGAGAGCAGTGGCATTATAAAGTGAATGCTTGCTGCTGGCAATCATATCAATGAAAAAGTTATTGAAATTACAAGTCAGTCCCAGATGCCAACATTGCTGCAATACCATGAGTAATGTCAGTCCTGGATGAACATCTGGTCACGTCTTAGTTTTCCCAAGTAGGAGAACTCTTTCCCGGTGACCCAGCACTGCGGTATTTGCTGTCCGCTGACTGTGTTAGTTTCGTGTGCTGATGCAATTTTAAACATGGAATATGTCGGCGACATTGGAACAGTGGGTAGCTTCAGCTTGCAGTAAACAGTAAGACATGTCTGGAAACTGAAAACATTAAGTTATTTGGCTACATTTGATCAGGTCATTCAGATGCCACTTTCCAAACATTGCTTGCTCATTACCAAATCTTTTCTTCACCCCAGGAAATCAGATAATTATTCAACTAAGTAACACCATCAGAATACTTGTGTTCAATTCAATCACTTACCACTTTTGTTATTAAAGTCTGGCAGTAGTTATGTTTAAATATCTGGTGACAATTTGCCTCCATCTCCCAGATGAAATTACTTAAGTACTTAAGAGTCAACTTCATTTTGCATGGTCTCTCTGTTTGATTCCACTGTGCTCGAAGCAGTACAAGATCGTTGATCAATTCCTGTTTTGTTGGGCAGTTGCGAACTTACCGAGTCTGGCATTCGAGCAGCTTCGTCGTCAGGTGGAGAATGGCGTGGTTGAGTTCTGGTTCTACTTGCGCTCCCAGCTGAACATTCTGCAGAAGAACAATCCTGAAGTAGTGACAGACACAAAGAAGATTCTACAGAATGGCGACGATCATCAGTGGTGGGTGTCGTGTTTATAATAACAGTGTGTGGCCTTATATAGCACCTGTTTCCACTAGATCATCAGTGGTGGGTGTCATGTTTATAATAACAATGTGTGGCATTATATAGCACCTGTTTCTACTAGACAAGGCACAAATGGTGCTTACTACGACATCAGAGCTAGTTCTTGGCACCAGCTATTAAATATATGGTTTTTATACATCTAGACCATTGAGTCCACAACAGATTTGTTCCATTTCCCAGTGGTGGATCTTTTACTTCCTCTGGCATAGACACCAGGTTGAAGGGACCAACGGCTTTTAGTGTCTCTTGTGAAAGACATAGGAAAGATGGAGCGACCGAAATTGTGCAAGTTTCGAAATCATGTAGTAATGGTTCTTGTAATGTTCTTTTACAAAACACAACATTCTTTGTAATTGTAATTGGAGACTATAATTGAACCCAGTCCTGTTTGTAGGACCATCCTGAAGGACCTGGTCAACTTGACGTCACTGAGTGGTCCAGCAGGCTGGCAGGAGAGAGAGGCGGCAGAGCTCAGTCAGATAGTCCAGAAGAGGCTGCGCTATCTACAGGTGAATCAATAGTGAAAGTTGGCATGTTCTGAAAGTGAAAGTTGGCAAGTCCTGAAAGTGAAAGTTGGCATATCCTGAAAGTGAAAGTTGGCATGTCTTGAAAGTGAAAGTTATCAGTCTGATATGGGCTGATATATAACGCATGTTCTGAAAGCGAATTAAGTAGCGTTATCTAAGTGTCTCCATTTACAGTGTGAATATCATTGACGTAGGGAAAGTTTTTAAGAAATTGAACAGGTATGAAAATATTTATAGAAATATTTTGTTCTCACTTAAGAATAATAGAAGAACACGAAGTAGCGTTTGTGATGGATCAATGCAGATATCAGAAAGCACTGGTTCTCACAGAGGACAATAAATGAATAAAACAGATTATTTACAGATTGTGTAAATGCTAGCTGCATAAATATGTTTAAAAACAAATTTGACAAATAACCTTGAATGGCAGGTTAAACAGAGATTATTGGACTCAATAAGCCAATGGCTTCATTCAACTGCTTTCTTCTACATTGTTTTGTATCAAGATTGTTGTGAAAGTGATGAAGGATTTTTTATTGGTGTTCCTGTAAGACAGGTGTAGTGTGGAACTGGACTTTAACAAGTGAAGTGGCAACTTGAAGTCATTTGTTTTTTGTACATTTGTTTATCTGTTTCCCTGCTCCGTGAGTGAGATTTACTATGTAGATATTATATAGTAACCTACTTCATTAGGGATTAGTTTTACCTCTGGAATGTTGTATTTGTCATGTAATCACTGGATCTGTGTGGTCTGTAGATGGGGTTGTGTGATAATCTGCAGCATGTGCATTGATGTGTCTGTCTGGTAGAGTCTGCTGTAGGTTCTGCAATTCTCAAGGCTGTTCCACTGAAATGCAGCACCCATGGAATACATAGCAGAAATGTCCTAATCTATACCCATACAAAATAATCAATGCATTTCCATATGTGCACAATTTGACGTACAAACAGGTCTTTCAGAATGACACATGTTCTTAGTTTGTCAGATTTAACAAGATTTAACAAGATTTGCCATCCAAGCCAAAGGCCCAGATGGCAAGTGGACAAGGAAGCCATTGGCTTATCGAGAGTCCAACAATGTTCACCTACTTATAACCCGCCCTCCTGATATATGTGTCAACCTTGTTTTTAAACATATTCACGCTGCTAGCAGTTACACAATCTGTAGACAATTTGTTCCATTCATTTATTGTCCTCTGTGAGAACGAGTGCTTCCTGATGTCCAATCTACATTGATCCTTTACTAATTTTATCTCATGTCCTCTAGTTCTGCTATCCTTCTTGAGTGAGAAAAACATATTTCTATCAATATTTTCATACCCATTCAATATCTTAAAAACTTCAATCTGATCTCCTCTTAACCTCCTTGTCTCTAGAGTTGTTAAACCACATTCTTTCAGACGTTCTTCATAACTAAGGTCTCTAAGTTCTGGAATCATTTTAGTTGCTCTCCTTTGTATGCGTTCAAGCGTATCTATATCCTTCTTACGATATGGTCTCCATGCTTGTATACAGTATTATAAATGAGGTCTAATAAAGATATTTAAGTATTTGTTGACAATTTGCCTAGTGTTCTCCACAGCAGTTCACTACTAGGTACCTTTAACAAAGTTCACTACTAGGTACCTTTAACAAAGAGCCATATGTAATTTATGAGTATAATTGACTAAAACAGTAGAAGCAGGTGGCATGTGGAACTGGACTTTAACAACTGAAGTGGCAAATTGAAGTCATTTGTTTTTTGTATTTTGGTTTATCTGTTTACCAGATCCCTGAGTGAGATTTACTATGTGGATGTGGTATAGTAACCTGCTTCATTAGAGAGATTTGGACTCTTAGCATGCAACCTTTTGTTGATACAATCTCGGTCCATATCTGAGTGGTCCTGCTTCAGTATTTGTGACAGGCTTGTTGTCATATTGTTCTCACAGTGGCAGGCACGGATGCCATTCATTGTGAATGACATCACAGATTTGACCTTGATTTGAGCCGCGGTTAATCCCAGGATGCAGTGGGATAACTGACTAACGTAAATGGTTGTTATGCATAGAAAAGTGATCAAGTTGTCAGGAAAATTATGTGTCTTGCACTTGACGTTGTTTGACAAACTGGCAGGCACATTCCAGCTCTGGCTAATTTCCATGCAGAAGACAAGGAGCTGCTGGAGCTACTGGAACTACATTGACGTCCTGTACTTTGTCCCAGTTAACAGTTTTTTAATACCAGTTTTCGATCTCTCACGAGAAAATTCCTTCCCAGCTGCCTTATGTATTCATTGCCAGCAGGTCACCACCAGACACTCCATTTGTTGCATTTCCTCTAAAGGCCAGATGATGCAATTCATCACTTGCCTGAGATAGGTTAATCTAATTAGTGACGCACATCTCAAGACGTCACGTGGTGACCTCTTCTTCAACTAAACCTTTTTTCTAGCATCTTTTGGTCTGTGATTTGTTGCTCAGCTAGATCGTCCAGAAATCTCTCTACTCACCGCAGATATGCTGGGTTAGCACAAGTTCACGTTGCTATGGAAACTATGTGATATAATTAATAACTTACGCATAATATTGCCATAAGCTGTGGATATGTTAGATGCCTATCACATATTTTTGTCAACTGAATGCAAAATGTGCTGGGAAATGCTTCCATGTAAATGCATGCACACACGCTTGCACGCACACGCTTGCACGCACACACGCTTGCATGCACACACGCTTGCACGCACACACGTTTGCACGCACACACGCTTGCATGCACACACGCTTGCACGCACACACGTTTGCACGCACACACGCTTGCATGCACACACGCTTGCACGCACACACGTTTGCACGCACACACGCTTGCATGCACACACGCTTGCACGCACACACGCTTGCATGCACACACGCTTGCATGCACACACGCTTGCATGCACACACGCACGCACACACTATGAAGGCCTCATTTATAATAACACAAATTAATTTCATTTGATGTAGCCACAGATCCAAGATTGTTCGTGGCACTTCCACAGCATATTAAGAATAAAAAATATAGTATAAAATTGCTAAATACACATAAATAGATAAAAATACAACTATTAATTTTAATATTTTTTTAATATAGCACAATATAGCAATATGATAAATAATGATAAATATCCGCTTAAAAGATAATAATAAATAAATCATTTTTATTTATATAATATATTAAAATAATCATACAATGAGTACAGCAACTACAGTGTTTGTCTCAATGAGTACAGCAACTACAGTGTTTGTCTCAATGAGTACAGCAACTACAGTGTTTGTCTCAATTAGTAGAGCAACAACAGTGTTTGTCTCAATTAGTAGAGCAACTACAGTGTTTGTCTCAATTAGTAGAGCAACAACAGTGTTTGTCTCAATTAGTAGAGCAACTACAGTGTTTGTCTCAAGACATCAATATAAAATCAGAAGGTAAAAATAAAAAACATATAAGAGAAATTTCCACAAAGGTAACTATAAAGATATGAGAAAATACTTAGCAAAGCTAGATTGGAATAACATGCTGATGAATAAGACCACAATTGAATGTTGGAATATTCTAAAATATGAAATTGAGAGTGTCATCGATAAATTTGATCCCTTGAAAAAACAAGGAAAACCGTCTACAAAGAAACACAAAAATAGTGTTTAAACAAACTATGTGGAGGGTTTATAGGCGTACCAGAAAGGATGAAGATTATGCTAATTACAAAGAGGCACTTAACCTAGCTACAACTAAAATTAGATACTCTAAAAGAACCTTTGAAAAAAAATCGGCAGGTAATATAAAAAATTACAGCAAGAGTTTCTTTGCTTATGTAAGGAGTAAACAGAAAGTTTGAGATAAGGTCGGATCACTGGAAAACAACAGTGGACACATCATTTCAGACAGGTTTCAAATGGCAGAGGTCCTGAATGAGTATTTTAGCTCAGTTTTTACCACAGAAGACATCAGCTCATTTCCAGTTACTAAATTTGAGGGCAATAAATCAGAACATTTAGGGCAGTTATTTGTAACTCCTGAAATGATAGCAAAGAAAATTAAGAAGATGAAAGATCATAAATCACCAGGAGTTGATGGGATACCACCAAAACAATTTAAGGAAATTGTTGAGCAAATTAGTACCCCACTTGCAAAATTGTTTAACTTGTCACTAGAAGAAGGAATAGTTCCTTCAGAATGGAAAGAAGCAAACATTACGCCGCTGTTTAAGAAGGGATCGAGGAACAAGCCAGAAAATGAAAGACCAGTGAGTTTAACATCAGTTGTATGTAAATTACTAGAAATATTAATTAGAGACCACATGGTGGAATTCCTTGCAAAACATAAATTAATAAATACATCTCAACATGGGTTCCTAAAAGCAGTCATGTCTAACAAATCTCTTATGTTTTTTGGAAGAAAATAAGTGGGTAGATGACGGGTCACCATTGGATGTTGTCTACTTAGATTTTCAGACAGCTTTCGATAAAGTGCCACATCAAAGATTGTTACTTAAACTAAAAGCCCATGGTATAGGTAATGATGTAATCAACTGGATAGAAGAGTGGCTTACACACAGAAGACAGAGAGTAATAGTAGATGGCTAGATTTCAAACTGGAAATCTGTTCTGAGTGGGGTACCACAGGGATCAGTATTAGGCCCTATACTGTTTTAATATATACAAAAATTATTTGGAAGATGACATACCAAGCAAAGTACTGAAATTTGCAGATGACACAAAAGTATTCAGAAAGGTTACTAATATTACAGATAAACAAAGTTTACAGAATGATATAGATAAATTAGTTAATTGGTAAGAAAAATGGCAAATGTTATTTAATTTTGGGAAGTGTAAATGCATACACATAGGATATAGAAACATGGACGAAGAATATAAAATGGGGATGCTGTACTAGGTAGAACCACACAAAAAAGGACTTAGGAGTAACGTTTATTGCTGACATGAAAGTTTCAGAGCAATGTCGGATTGCTGCTTCAAAAGAAAATCAAATTCTAGGGCTAATTAGGAGAACTATCACGTATAAGGAGAAACAGCTAATTGTACCCCTGTACAAAGCAATAGTTAGACCACATTTGGAATATTGTATTCAAATATGGAGGCCATATCGTAAAAAGGACATAGACAAGCTAGAAAGAATACAATGAAGAGCAACTAAAATGATTCCAGAATTGAGAGACCTTAGTTACGAAAGCCACTTATTATAATGTGGTTTGACAACACTAGAGACCAGGAGACTAAGAGGAGACCAAATAGAAGTGTTTAAAATAGTGAATAGTTATGAGGATGTTGATAGGAATATGTTCTTCAAACTTAAAGAAGGCAGTAGAATCAGATGACACGAAGCAGCATTAGTTAAGGTGTAGGTTGGACATGAGAAAGTACTCTTTCTCACATAGGGTGATAAATGAATGGAACAAACTGCCAAGTGATTGTGTTAATGCTAGTAGTGTGAATATGTTTAAAAATAGAATTGACAGATATCTGATAAGGGCGGGCTACACATAGATGAGAACATTTTTGGATTGCAGAAGAAGTTTTACACAGGGCCCTAAGTTCATACAGCAATGTTATGGCAGTGTTATTCGTTTTTAGTGCATGTTATATGCTCCACTAAAGCAGCATCAAGTAGTAAACCTGCCAGGAGCTGTACAGACGTACAATGACTGCAGTGTTTATTACAGGTTTTGGAGAGAAGTAGTCCAGGGCCCACAGAGTCCAGGAAATGGGGGCCATGAGTAAAATTCAGTAAAACCTTTGCAACATAAAAATACACCCGCATTCACACACAAATCATTTATCATCATGCGTTATTTCAAACACATCACAATTAAGAAAACTCAAAATACAATTCACATATATGTTACATTTTGTATTAAACAATTAAATGTATGCAGGACAGGTTAATGCAAATAAACAAATAGGAATAGTAGCAAAAATGTAAGTGTTGTACATTAAACATTTTAAACAAATGGTAAATTTTGCACATATAATTTAAGTTGACCCATTGTCGGAGCCACACTATTTTGGTGAATGCATAGCGAAAACAAAATTATCATTAAAAAACATGGCATTCACTGTCATATAAATATGTTCTTTTATCTATATAATCTAGTTAAATCTTGTTAAATATGCGTTCTGTGATGGTCTCTAAGGAAAAGTAGTACCTTGCACTGACGTAACATGTGTTTAAATGTTAGACAAATACTTAAGAGTAATGTAAAAATTATATGACCTGCTTTTTGGACAGCTACCAAGTTCCACATAGAACTGTGCATATGGACACAGACCTATTTCATTTCCACCGTGTACATGACAGAAACATAAGAAATTATATCGAAACTATCACGAATTCACAGAATTTAATTAAGGTAAGCTACTAGGCATCTGTGTTATTGTATGTATATCTAAATTGGTATTACCTCTGGGATGTTATATTTGTCATGTAATCACTGTGTGGTCTGTAGATGAGGTTGTGTGATAATCTGCAGCATGTGCATTGATATTTCTGTCTGGTAGAATCGGCTGTATAGTCTTCAGTACTCAAGGCTGTTCCACGGAAATGCAGCACCCGCACTGCTAAAAATAATTTCCTTGTCTTAAGAAAAAACTTAAAACAAGAACATTTTCTAGGGAGCCACAAAATTATTTTTCGGGATTCAAGAAATGTTTCGTAAGAAACATTTTCTTGGCTTAAGAAAATAGTTTATAAAATCAAGAAAAGTCTATAGAAATATTTTCTTATTTATCCAAGAAAATTTTTCTTATTTCTTATCAAAGACATTTTTTCTGAAATAAGAAAATTGTTTTCTTAAATCACAAAAAAAGCAAGAACATTTTTCATAAATTATTTTCTAGGGAGCCACTTAAAAGAAAATATGTAAATCAAGAAATGTTTTATTATAGTTGATAAGAAAATTGTTCTTGTAGTAATTTCTGATGTTTCACATTAGTAAGAATATTTTTCTGAAAACAAGAAAAAACTTCTGAAAGACTTTCTTGGAATAAGAAACATTTTATTATTTACAATTTTTTCTGTCGTTGACAAGTTGAAGGGAACGGAATCTAATAACAAATGCAAACTACCAATTTTCAAACACATGTCAAATAGCTATAAAAGAATATGCCTGGACAACATTCTTTTCTTTTGTCTCATGGAATGAACATGGTGCAAATCAAATCGCCCAGATCTTCTTTATCATGTATTTCCTACTAGTTGTATAAGCTGCATGGCTTCTACTACCACCCTGGTACTAGATTATCCAGACCAGATGTGGAAATTAACTGGTGACCAACTCACTAAGAAAAAACTTCTAAAAAGGTACTGTGTTGCAAAAAGTCATATGTAATTGACGAGTATAAGTGTAATAGAGTAGAGGCTGCTGGCTCCTTGCGCCTTTGTAGCTGCTCACCAACTGGTTTACATAACGATCACATATCCACAACTCGTGCCCGATCCAGTAGAAAGATATTTAACACACTGCAGTGTTACTAAATAATACATTGTGCATGCACCATTAATAATGCTATTATCACATCCTCTGGAGGAAAACACAAATTAATCGATCTGACATTGCAATATTTTTGACATGATTGAACCCATTATATAAATAACTGTTTAGTGTGTACGACAAAATTATTGTGGGGAAATTTACTTGACTAATTGTTCCTTTTACCCAAATTACATCAGCCATCCAGGGGTACTGATATACCATCCAGGGACACTGATATACCATCCAGGGGTACTGATATACCATCCAGGGGTAGTGATATACCATCCAGGGACACTGATATACCATCCAGGGACACTGATATACCATCCAGGGACACTGATATACCATCCAGGGGTACTGATATACCATCCAGGGGTAGTGATATACCATCCAGGGACACTGATATACCATCCAGGGACACTGATATACCATCCAGGGGTAGTGATATACCATCCAGGGACACTGGTATACCATCCAGGGACACTGATATACCATCCAGGGGTAGTGATATACCATCCAGGGGTACTGATATACCATCCAGGGACACTGATATACCATCCAGGGGTACTGATATACCATCCAGGGGTACTGATATACCATCCAGGGGTACTGATATACCATCCAGGGACACTGATATACCATCCAGGGGTAGTGATATACCATCCAGGGGTAGTGATATACCATCCAGGGGTACTGATATACCATCCAGGGACACTGATATACCATCCAGGGGTAGTGATATACCATCCAGGGGTACTGATATACCATCCAGGGGTACTGATATACCATCCAGGGACACTGATATACCATCCAGGGGTAGTGATATACCGTGATACAATATCTTAATAGATGATCAGTGTGCCATACCGCAATAAAACCATATCAGTGTAGCTTCTAATACACAAATGTAAATATGATATGAACCCTGTCTATTATATCCAGGATGCCTTTTGTTAAAATATACTCAATATCTAGCAATTAAATAAACACAGTTTTGGATGACCTTCTTGGTTACTGCTTTATATCTTAATATAAAACTCCCACCTCAATTCATTTCACCCATCAGGACATCCCCTTAGCCCATCAGGATATCCCCTTAGCCCATCAGGAAATGTGTAGTGTTTGAAGAGCTCCAGTAATATGCACAGTCTGTTTAAGGAAAGACTCTGTGCTCATCAAAAGTATTGACTTTGATCGTTAGATCAGGTAACCTGTGGAAGTGTAAGTAGTCTTAAGTCGTAGTATACAGAGCCACCACTTTGCCGTTTGCTCGCAATTTTTACTGAGTTTAGTCAAAAATAATTTAATAATTTGTCCGATGATCTCATCAAAACTAAGTAACATATTTGTACAAACGAGCTCACATGTTATAGTGGATATGAGATGGTTAAATTTAAAAAAAAATTAGTATGAATTGAGGCAAGTGAAAAATATGAATTGAGGAGGAACCTTTAAAAATAGTGGCTTCTCAGGTTAACCAATGAAGGTCAGTGGGGCTCCTATTGTAATTTAAAAATAGTGGCTTCTCAGGTTAACCAATGAAGGTCAGTGGGGCTCCTGTTGTAATTTAAAAATAGTGGCTTCTCAGGTTAACCAATGAAGGTCAGTGGGGCTCCTATTGTAATTTAAAAATAGTGGCTTCTCATGTTAACCAATGAAGGTCAGTGGGGCTCCTATTGTAATTTAAAAATAGTGGCTTCTCAGGTTAACCAATGAAATTCAGTGGGGCTCCTATTGTAATTTAAAAATAGTGGCTTATCAGGTTAACCAATGAAATTCAGTGGGGCTCCTATTGTAATTTAAAAATAGTGGCTTCTCAGGTTAACCAATGAAGGTCAGTGGGGCTCCTTTTGTAATTTGACAAGAACAAGCCACCTGACGTCACTGGCAGGAACTAATATTAATCATCGATTCCGCCAAAAAGTGTAATCCCCAGAAGAAGTTCACCAGTGTTGTAATCCAGACTGACTCGTTTGTGTTGTGAGCGTGGATAGTCGTGGCTTTTCATTAGCAAATGAATTTTGCCCAGAGCATTGGAACTTTGTGGGGTGTGATGATAAATGTGTGAATGTCAGTGCGTAGTCAGATTATTCATGTGAACATTGTTAAAAACTGTAGACAAGTAATGGAGTCTCATAAGAATTTATATCTGTACGGGGTGGGGTTAAATTTTCAAATGAGGATGACACAACATGATTTTGCTGGTTCTGAATATAGCACCCACTGGTACGAAACATTGTTAAACATCTTTATTGTTGCTGTTTTAAGTCAAAATATATTGTTTAGAATCGTTGATGGTCCACCTTGTGACGTTGCACTACCTTTTGTTGCACCATGCCTACTAGTAAAATCCATTTAATGACTTGTCAATATTTAAGTCCGCTAACAACCTCTGGAAATGTAGATAAGATAAGATACGACTTCCGTGACAACATTTAACATGGTTTAGTGAAAAATTCGTTCTCGATAGAAAAACAAGCTCATCCGTATAGCCATCCATGAAAAAATTGTGGAAATTAAGTTTTCCTTAAAAACTTCTAAGGTTTCTCTTTTCTTATCCTCGGGCTGACATTCGCATTGGGACTGACTTCAAGGAAACTGTGCTCCTTCTCACCTACTTAGACAAACACATCTTGGCATCTGTCAGAAATTAAGCAAAAGTTTATCCTTCATTCAGACTTGGTTAGGCAAATGTTCAGCAAATCAATCTGTCAGGCAGAGTTAGTTAGGCCTAAAACATCCCCACACTTCAAAATTTAATAAAATATTCAGATGCGCCAGTCGGCCATTTAGTAGTGACCTTTTCCTTCATGGAACTCTATAGCATCACTGTCGAGTCAAACTGAGCTGTAAAAAACCTGTCACCACGAGAACTGTGTAAGTAGTGAAACTGGCCACGATTGTCCGCAGCTAGACTCAATGTCTTCTCTTACTGCTATTCACATGTCTGTGTGAGCCACGTATAATGATAGTATGACTTTTGTCGAGTTGGGCGCATTCGCACCATTGGTGGGGTAGAGAAACGACGGCCACTCTGGGAGTCCATGACAGATGACACATTTACCCCCTGTGTGGGATCTTTTACTTCCCCTGGCATAGGCACCAGGTAGGAGGGGCCAACAGCCACCCAGTCCCCTCCATTGAGAGTCTGGTGGTCTCGCTGCCGAGCCACCCAGTCCCGCCATTGAGAGTCTGGTGCTGTCGCTGCCAAGCCACCCAGTTCCCTCCATTGAGAGTCTGGTGCTGTCACTGCCGAGCCACCCAGTCCCCACCATTTAGAGTCTGGTGCTGTCACTGCCGAGCCACCCAGTCCCCTCCATTGAGAGTCTGGTGGTCTCACTGCCGAGCCACCCAGTCCCCACCATTGAGAGTCTGGTGGTCTCACTGCCGAGCCACCCAGTCCCCTCCATTGAGAGTCTGGTGGTCTCACTGCCGAGCTACCCAGTCCCCTCCATTGAGAGTCTGGTGCTGTCACTGCTGAGCCCCCAGTCCCCTCCATTGAGAGTCTGGTGGTCTCACTGCCAAACCACCCAGTCCCCTCCATTGAGAGTCTGGTGCTCTCACTGCCGAGCCACCCAGTCCCTGCCATTGAGAGTCTGGTGGTCTCACTGCCGAGCCACCCAGTCCCCGCCATTGAGAGTCTGGTGGTCTCACTGCCGAGCCACCCAGTCCCCACCATTGAGAGTCTGGTGGTCTCACTGCTGAGTCACCCAGTCCCTAAGCCACCTAGTCCCTGCCATTGAGAGTCTGGTGGTCTCACTGCCGAGCCACCCAGTCCCCTCCATTGTGAGTCTGGTGGTCTCACTGCCGAGCCACGAGCCACCCAGTCCCCGCCATTGAGAGTCTGGTGGTCTCATTGCCGAGCCACCCAGTCCCTAAGCCACCTAGTCCCTGCCATTGAGAGTCTGGTGGTCTCACTGCCAAGCCACCCAGTCCCCTCCATTGAGAGTCTGGTGGTCTCACTGCCGAGCCACCCAGTTCCCGCCATTGATAGTCTGGTGGTCTCACTGCCGAGCCACCCAGTCCCCTCCATTGAGAGTCTGGTGGTCTCACTGCCGAGCCACCCAGTCCCCTCCATTTAGAGTCTGGTGGTCTCACTACCGAACCACCTAGTCCCCTCCATTGAGAGTCTGGTGGTCTCACTGCCGAGCCACCCAGTCCCCGCCATTGAGAGTCTGGTGGTCTCACTGCTGAGCCACCCAGTCCCTAAGCCACCTAGTCCCTGCCATTGAGAGTCTGGTGGTCTCACTGCCCAGCCACCCAGTCCCCTCCATTGAGAGTCTGGTGGTCTCATTGCCGAGCCACCCAGTCCCCTCCATTGAGAGTCTGGTGGTCTCACTGCTGAGCCACCCAGTCCCTAAGCCACCCAGTCCCCTCCATTGAGAGTCTGGTGGTCTCACTGCCGAGCCACCCAGTCCCCTTCATTGAGAGTCTGGTGGTCTCACTGCTGAGCCACCCAGTCCCTAAGCCACCTAGTCCCTGCCATTGAGAGTCTGGTGGTCTCACTGCCGAGCCACCCAGTCCCCTCCATTGAGAGTCTGGTGGTCTCACTGCCGAGCCACCCAGTCCCCGCCATTGAGAGTCTGATGCTCTTGCTGCTGAGCCACCCAGTCCCTGAGCCACCTAGTCCCTGCCATTGAGAGTCTGGTGCTCTCACTGCCGAGCCACCCAGTCCCTGCCATTGAGAGTCTGATGCTCTTGCTGCTGAGCCACCCAGTCCCTGAGCCACCCAGTCCCTGAGCCACCCAGTCCCTGAGCCACCCAGTCCCCTCCATTGAGAGTCTGGTGGTCTCACTGCCGATCCACCAAGTCCCCGCCATTGAGAGTCTGATGCTCTTGCTGCTGAGCCACCCAGTCCCTGAGCCACCTAGTCCCTGCCATTGAGAGTCTGGTGCTCTCACTGCCAAGCCACCCAGTCCCTGCCATTGAGAGTCTGATGCTCTTGCTGCTGAGCCACCCAGTCCCTGAGCCACCCAGTCCCCTCAATTGATAGTCTGGTGGTCTCACTGCCGAGCCACCCAGTCCCCGCCATTGACAGTCTGATGCTCTTGCTGCTGAGCCACCCAGTCCCTGAGCCACCTAGTCCCAGCCATTGAGAGTCTGGTGCTCTCACTGCCGAGCCACCCAGTCCCTCCATTGAGAGTCTGGTGCTCTCACTGCCGAGCCACCCAGTCCCTCCATTGAGAATCTGGTGCTTTCACTGCCAAGCCACCCAGTCCCTCCATTGAGAGTCTGGTGCTCTCACTGCCGAGCCACCCAGTCCCCACCATTGAGAATCTGGTGGT
The DNA here is from genome assembly GCA_033239005.1 of Lamellibrachia satsuma. Lineage (NCBI taxonomy): Eukaryota > Metazoa > Annelida > Polychaeta > Sabellida > Siboglinidae > Lamellibrachia > Lamellibrachia satsuma. Next base: position 716,342 of record BSQZ01000063.1, on the reverse strand, counting down.
CTCACTGCCGAGCCACCCAGTCCCTCCATTGAGAGTCTGGTGCTCTCACTGCTGAGCCACCCAGTCCCCACCATTGAGAATCTGGTGCTCTCACTGCCAAGCCACCCAGTCCCTGCCATTGAGAGTCTGATGCTCTTGCTGCTGAGCCACCCAGTCCCTCAGCCACCCAGTCCCCTCAATTGATAGTCTGGTGGTCTCACTGCCGAGCCACCCAGTCCCCGCCATTGACAGTCTGATGCTCTTGCTGCTGAGCCACCCAGTCCCTGAGCCAACTAGTCCCAGCCATTGAGAGTCTGGTGCTCTCACTGCCGAGCCACCCAGTCCCTCCATTGAGAGTCTGGTGGTCTCACTGCCAAGCCACCCAGTCCCTCCATTGAGAGTCTGGTGCTCTCACTGCCGAGCCACCCAGTCCCTCCATTGAGAATCTGGTGCTCTCACTGCCAAGCCACCCAGTCCCTCCATTGAGAGTCTGGTGCTCTCACTGCCGAGCCACCCAGTCCCCACCATTGAGAATCTGGTGGTCTCACTGCCGAGCCACCCAGTCCCTCCATTGAGAGTCTGGTGGTCTCATTGCCGAGCCACCCAGTCCCCGAGCCACCCAGTCCCCACCATTGAGAATCTGGTGCTCTCACTGCCAAGCCATCCCTCCCTTGCTATTAGACAGTTTGCAAGAAAAGTTTGTATCTAGATCACAAATGAAGGAAGGGAATGATGTAGACAATAACAACAGTGACGACGTAACAAGTTACAATGTAAGCTGTCCCATGTAATTTCAACACCCTCGCTTCCTTTAACGTCTACTTTCTGCATCCTTAGGAAACCTCACTACTCTCCAATTTATGTCAAATGCTTTTCATTTTTTTACACAGTAATCAAAGTACTGAGACATGTGTTTAAATAAGTAAAACATGGAATGTCAATATGTTAGAATGGATATTGTTTATACTACAAAACATGATTTTACAATAAAAACAATTGTACCTTTCAGAAGGAGCTTGGTTTGTAGATATAGTGAAAAAATATTGGCCAGTGGGTAGACAGTGAGTTTGATGGTTTCAGAACCCGGCAGACTGCGGCCGAGCGAAGAAGCTGTTGTGTAGCATCAACAAGGGGTGCGGCTACGGCTGTCAGCTGCATCACGTAATCTACTGCTTCATTGTGGCGTACGGCTCTGGCCGCACCTTGGTGCTTGAGTCGAAGGGCTGGACATACCAGCGCAGGGGCTGGGAGGCTGTCTTCCAGCCAGTCAGCGATACATGCACTGATCCATCAGGCAGTTCACGCAGAGCATGGGGGTGTAAGTGTCCACTCACTACTGACCAACTGTATAAGAAGGTGCTCTTTCACTGAATAAGAATTTCCTTCATTGTTGAATGTTTTGTTTTATTATCTCACAGGAAGATTTAACACGATTGCCATCTAAAGTGAATACCTCAGGCTTATTGAGAGTCAAACAAAATAACATGCCCCTTACAGTGACATCTTGCTAAATGGAGGATATGCTTAAAAGGAATAACTGAAATTCCCATTCTTTTGGTTCAAAACCAAAATTGTTATCATTTTAAACATATATGTGTAAAATGTCTAATGCGAACAACTGTGGAAGTCATTAACTTTTTATAGGACATTTTCAAAATAAATCTGCGAATATCATATTTAAAACATCTTGTTTGTTTGACAGCCCCACAAGTCATTGAAAACGTTCAAGTGGTCGAATTGCCGATCGTCGATGGAATGCACCCTCGTCCCGACTACATGCCTCAGGCTATCCCAGCAGACCTTGCTCCACGTCTCGTCCGACTACACGGTCATCCGTTTGTGTGGTGGGTCGGTCAATTTCTCAAGTACCTCCTGCGACCGCAGCCCCATTTGAAGAAAGATTTGGTCACCACCGAAAAACGACTCGGTTTCAAGGGTCCTATAGTCGGGTGAGACTGAATTCTCCTCTTGTTGGTGTGTTATATATTGAATGCAGTTAAATGCTTTTTTATGTAATACTGACAAATAGTCTGCTTATAGATGATGAAAATAAAATTATTAGCGTAATTGGTATGTTTTTTGTAATGTAATTTTTTACTGTTACCTAAAGATGTCCCGAAATGTCCTGGTGTAATAAGTTGTGTTTAATGAGGACAAATACACCTAAATATGTAACATTACAGTTTGATTCCTGGTGTAATAAGTTGTGTTTAATGAGGACAAGTACATCTAAAGATGTAACATTACTCTTTGATTCCTGGTGTAATAAGTTGTGTTCAGTGAGGACAAATACACCTAAATATGTTACAGTTTGATTCCTGGTGTAATAGGTTGTGTGTTCAACTATGTGTATTTACTGAATACACACGGCAACATTGGTGCAGAGGCTGCCTCCCATCGCCTGTGATATGCATCTTTCTGCGTGTGTTTCAGAGTACATGTGAGAAGGACGGATAAGGTCGGTACGGAGGCTGCCTTCCATGGCATAGAGGAGTACATGGTCCACGTGGAGAACTACTACCAGCTGCAGCAGAAAATACGGCCGGTTGACAAGAAGCGAGTCTACCTTGCCACGGACGACCAGAATCTACTGGAAGAAGCGAGGCAAAAGTGAGTCATGTTGTAGTATTTATAATGATAGCATTTTATTACTTTGACTAATAATAATAATAATTATGTTTGTTGTCTAAGCTGATTGTTGTAGTAACACTGTTAATTTACCTGGTGATTTCAGCTTTAATATTTGACATGTTTCAATTTTTTTACAATGTATCACATAATAATAATAATAATAAAAAAAATTTTCGCGCAGCTGATAATAACTACAATGATCAACTTATTTGTAAGTAATTAATAAAAAAATAGCAAATTAATAATAAATTGTGTGGTTCTTCGACAAATGGAGTTGATGTTCGCCTTGCAGATATGCCGACTATGAGTTCATTGGTGACAGTGAGTTCTCACGGACCGCCGAACTGAGCAGTCGCTACACAGACTCGTCCCTCATTGGCATCATCATGGACATCCACTTCCTGTCCAAGAGCAACTACCTTGTGTGCACGTTCTCCTCACAGGTACGGCATTCGACTCATGACATTTTCAGAGAAATTAGGGGTATAGAAAATGGGTGAAATGTTCGTCAAGTTGGGAGACTTATTTAACATAGATTTTCTTTTGAACACGACTTTTAAAGTCAAACTTACTTCAGCATTTCGGCAACAGTCAGTTGCCTTTTTCAGCAACAGAATTCTGGAGCTTAGTTCTTATTCTGCTCACCAGATGGCATGGCAAGCATGTGTGGGAATAATGAATGTTTTGTAATAAAAAATGGGTGTGCTATTAACCTGCCGGGTCATCTAAAACTAATTTTCATTTGCATATTTAGATATAATGGAGTTGCCCACGAGCCTGTAGCTGCCATGATGTCAATACTCAATGATACTTCCTGCTTGTAGGTGTGCCGAGTGGCGTATGAAATCATGCAGTCATTACATCCGGATGCATCCAGCTGGTACCACTCTCTGGATGACATCTACTACTACGGCGGTCAGAATGCGCACGATCAGATCGCAATGTACGCCCACAAGCCACAGGGCGCGAACGAGATTGCCCTCGAGCCTGGCAACAGGATTGGGATAGCGGGAAACCACTGGGATGGTTATTCGAAAGGCACAAACCGGAGAACAGGGAATATGGGACTGTATCCCTCGTATAAAGTGCGCGATGATATATCCATTGTAGAGTTTCCATCCTATCCTGAGGCAGATAAGATGAAGCGAAGGTGATAGCCGCAGGCTGCTAGTGATAGCGTCATTGCTCTTGTCGCGTGTCTGCTGATGTGTGGCTTGTTCGTTTGATGAATGACTTTTTTAAGTGATGTCATCCCCACGCCCCCTGGTGGAAAGTTCCCCAAACTCGATAAAGCAGAAGTGCTAAAGAACATCACATTATCAATACATATGACGAGCTGACTTTCAAAACTAGATATCCATTTTATGCAAATGAGTGTAAAATGTTATAAAATTATTTTATTTTAATTTGAGTACAACAGTGAACTACACCACTCGAAAGCTGTGTACAGAAACAAATTCAAATGACCGTTCGTTTTCTACTAATACAATGTTTAATTTGCATTTCCCTGGTTTGGATTGAAATGCATGTGTGAATCATGGAGGATACCACCTTGAACAGCAAGGAGTCACATGATACAAGTCAATGTCCTCATTGGCTAATTGAACATATCTGGTTTTATGTTGGGATGAGGTTCTCACCAGTCGTGGCAGTTAGACACTATGTAGCCCAATACAGCCTCGTCACCGATCACATGTCTGCTGGGGAGAACAGAACCCCTAATGGGAATGAGAAAAGGCCTTAATGGCCGTGGAAGGATTTGGGAATTGGACTAAGATATGTATATCACAATTTAGTGTAACGTTTGGTGAGTACCTCCAACTAGGAAATTATGCATAGTGATTTAGTCAGTGTATAAATTGTTGTGATTTAGTCAGTGCATTGCTGGTGGAATGTGGAAGTCTGATTCAACTAGTACAGAGGTGGATGTTAGAATATGGGGTGTTAGGGGTGGTGGGGGTAGAGATGTTTGTGTGGGTGTATTGATGTTAACAGAACAGACTGTAAAAACAAGGATGTAAATATTATATTAATAATTTGTATATTAGCTTATACCTTGCAATGGTTGGTAATGTTTGTTTGTGACATGAGTTCTACACTGAGAATCTTTGCTGCAAACTGTGATAGTGTTTAAGCTTGCAAGGAGAATATGTATTTTGAGAGACATATCTTTTATTTTCAGACATATCGCCTACTGATATAATGCTTATACCTATCAAAAGACATGTTACAGTAAGCTGTGCTTCTTCCATTGTGTTCACAGTGCACACTTGAAACTATTCTCGTTGTAACTGTTTATAATGTATGTATGCACATTAACAAAACCAAAATCATTACTTATTCAAACATGTATGTTACATTTTGGAAGATGCCCAAAAGTTAAAACTGCATTTCCCCCCATTAAAGATATTTAAAAATGTTAATGACTTAAATTTTAACTATATGTTGTTAAATTAAAGCTCTGTCTAGTCTGTGATGAGGCAGTTTGCTTATAACTGCATGACTGACGTGTGCATTAGTCTGGTTTTGCTAGTGTAAAGATACTGCACGATTATTTGCAAATTTGCTGCAGTGAATAGAAATTATATTTTTGTAGCCCTTTGCTGTGGAGCCATCGTTTCTATATGTCCTTGTGCAATAATGTGGATGCACTACGCATATACAGCTATTTTCTTATCGCACTTAGACTTTAATATTTAATACAAAGGCGCTGGTTAGGTCTTAGAATCAGGAAATAAACTCATAGTGACTATAATATAAAATTAATGCAAACAAAAGTAGCACTGCAAATCACACTAACATTGTGTGTTTATATCCAGATGCGGTGGAATCATAAAAGTAGGAGTAAATATGAATGCAGATGTCTAAATAATGCTTTGATAGTAATATATAAATCAGTGGTGTTACTTAAAAATATCCAGTAAGTGTTGAGCAGTGATGTAGAATAGAGGAATGGTTGACCCTATTGCAACAGATACACTTAGAGACCTGACACTGCAGCGGTTTACCATTATTTAAAAGTTCCTCTTCCATTTCATTCTTTCACTCATTTCAGAATAATTTTTTTTATGCAACCTATTTAGTATCCACTACGACATGCTAGCTCGTATGTACAAAGTTGTTATTTAGTTTCAATGAAGTTATCGACAAACTATTAAATTATTTTTTACCGGATCCAGTCAAAATTCTGCAAAAAAGGTAGAAAATGTCCGGTTTATATGCTATTGCATAACATCATTCACAATTTTGCAAGTTGCCTGACCTAATGATCAAACTGAATTCTTTCGGTGATTTAAAAAAAAATTGCCATCTTTCATTAGACGACTGCACATATTAAGCTATTTACACAGTACAGATCTGAACATCAACAAACCTGATTCATGATTGGCTAAATGGATTGTGGAAGGAGCTTTCACTGTCAAATGTGTTGTTAGTAGGTGATGGATAAACTTTAGTTAAACTCTGAACATCTAGGATCTTGTGTGCTAAGACAGTTTTGTCTGTGTTATTGTACGGCTTTAAGTATGGTGATATTTTACAGACAGTTGAAGAATCTATGACATAATTATGTATGACAAATTGTACAATGTACAGTGTGTACTACAACATCTACTATCTACATAATCTGCTGATAAATGTGAGCTATGTCTGTTATTGTTGTCAACACGTCTATGCATGCCGGATGTTTTTTGATCAATGTTTGCACACGGATTCTATCTGATGGCTGATGTACTGTTGCAACAAATATTGTTGGTGCTGTAATATAACTGCTGTAATAGAACTGCAGTCAGTAGCAAGGACATTGTAAAGTTCATTAGTTGATACCAGAAATGCAGCATTTGATTGTAATCAATCATAATTATGTAATTGGACCAAACCTTGGTTGATATTTTATTACTGCACTGAGTGTATATCCATCTACATACCATAGAGTACTTAATAAAGTGCTAAAATCAAGAATTGTATAAGGTCTGCAACAGTACAATTAAGAGTTATTGACACAAAAAGTAATTTTCCTTGTTTGCATGCAAGTATAAAATGCATGTTTTATGTCTACTTCAGATTGTATGCACAATGAAGTCTCTTCCATTTAATACTACATTAAATGTGGTACATTTGTGAACAATAATGTGTACACCATAATTCGCTTTGATTATGTGTTTGTATGGGACTGGTTGGTTGTATGTGCAGTGAAAGTTATATTGAAGTTCTATGGTGTGTCATCAATGCATCATCACAATGAGTAAATATCTGTAGCTGTGTTATTTTGTGACCATTTCTGACCAATGCTGTATTTTAGGGGTAGGAAACGCCAGAACTGCAGTGTACATAGGCACGTGGTTGACAAGGCAATGAATCTAGGGGGTCATGCCAAATTGTCAGTAATTAAAAAATTGCAGATTGCGTTAAAAATGCTAAAAAAACATTGCTGTGACATGTTGAAAGTTGGTAGTGGCTAACTAATCAGACTTAACCAGGATACACGTTGAACAGCACTACAAAACTAATAAAATTAAATGTCAACCTTGAGCTGGGTCACTCCTTGATGTCACCCATCTTTAAATAAACTTACCATCTTCTAGTTGGAATTGGAATGACTCAGTCTTGTAGAAAAACATTAATTCTCTGATTATCACCAGGTGGTGCACCAGTAAACTGGCTCTCGCCTTCTGTGATTGGTTCATCTGCCTGCATGTTTGCAGCGATCAGTGCATGTAACCCAAGTGAGTAATTGGGACAGACCATTATTTATGTTCTCATCGACGACAGTGTCTACTTTTTTAATGCTGTTGAATATTTATAGTTTGAATCCTCCGAAAATCAATTATGTTAATATTTATTCTTCCACCAACCTGCTGGACAAAGTTTCTTCTAAAAAAATCAACCTACAGGATGCTCCCATCAAATGACGTTAATTCCTGTACAACTTTAAAACAGCATTGAGGTAAGGTTAGGAATATCATTTAGGAATGAAGTCTGATTAACTCTCTCTGAATTCATGCCCACAGGAGTGACAGTTGAGAACTAATGCACCATCTAGCGAGCATTCGTTTAGAATAGTAAAATACTGTCTTATGTTTACGATGTTTAGTGTAATACAAGACAACGCTCAAGATATTATTTAATATGTACACAATGTTTATTCTTTGTATCAATATTATTATGGATTGTAATGTTCCACAACACATGAAAGACATGATAGATGAAATGAGCTCATTAAATTATAATCTATGCCAAGCATCCTCGCACAAAGCTCGTACCTTAACTAAACAATTAACTAGACCGTTTCGTTGTATCCAACTACATACAACATCAATTAATGTCACAAAGTAACAATTCATTCGGTCATTTCCAACTTTCACCATTTCTTTGGGATTTTGTATACACAGTTTTAAACCAACATACTGGCCAAGAAAACCTGTTGAGCACTTGAATAACTCGTAAGAGATACTTTGGTATTATGTCAAAGATAAGATTACTGCTGATGAGTTAACCTGTTAATGATAACATTGCTAGTTCTCAGACTTTAAAAAAATGACTGAGAAATCACTACCATACTTTATATGATCACATGATAAATAGTGAGTTGTTTTACTTGATACATGGTCCCTTATATGGTTCCTGGTCCTTTAATGCATAAACTATATCAGATTACAGCAAATTCGTCTGCATTTCTAATGCACCGAGTACGTCATGACAATAGTCAAGCTTCCAAAACAATAAGATAATAACAAGTTTGTTGGTACTGTTGTTTTCCAACAATAAAAAGCATCGATTTAAACGATCATCTTCCAAATGGCTGGCACTACTACACATCTGTACTTCACAAGTACACACTACTACACGTGTACTTCACAAGTACACACATGTTGCTTACATGTGTAATTATTTCATGCAAGTCTACCATTTTCATCTGATGCACAAAGACCCTGTAAGTTCCACACCAGAACCCTGGCATGGTTACACCATAAGCATGTTGTGGTTACATGAGGACCCTGTAACCATTATGCCAAGACCTTGTAACAGTTACATGAGGACCCTGTAACCATTACACCAAGACCTTGTAACAGTTACATGAGGACCCTGTAACCATTACACCAAGACCTTGTAACAGTTACATGAGGACCCTGTAACCATTACACCAAGACCTTGTAACAGTTACATGAGGACCCTGTAACCATTACACCAAGACCTTGTAACAGTTACATGAGGACCCTGTAATCATTACACCAAGACCTTGTAACAGTTACATGAAGACCCTGTAGCTGTTGTCTTTCAGGCCAAAGATCACAAACACCGAGCAACTGCAAGAAAACAATGTCACACTATTAACAAAAATAACATTAACAATTAATAATTTTTTATTTAACACATTATGATAGCATAAATTTAAAATAAAAAAGTGTTATGTCATCGACTTGATACAAAGGCAACAGTTACAAGACAACTAAATGCATTGTAATTTAATATAAAAACAATACCAATTGAAAGTGCTTTCTAACGTGCAATCGAACAATCACGGGAAAGCCATATTTTATGTGACTTATATAAATTCTATATATCTGTCACTTGCTAGACAAGCAATTTCTTTTTCAAGTTACCTACCCTTATTTTTTCATTTTATTATAGTTGTATATATGTTGGTTAAATAAAGTATTAGTATGCCACAAGAAAGAGTCTGGCATTTTAGTTCACACATCCTTCACTATGTTTATATCATTCTGGTTTTAATGAAATACATTTCACACATTCTTGACTACATTAAAAATTGTAAATGGCTAATACACACCTTTTTGTATATTTCTGCTCATGTATGTAATCAAATATCTTTGTCAGGTATTTCCTGTATCGTAAATGCCTGAAAAGCAATTGCCACAATGTAAGAGTCACCTACACATTGTACTTTTAGAACAGTGGTTCATAACCTTTCTTTGCTTCAACCCAAATTTAGGTCAAGTGGCTAGCTCAGTGAACAGTTCACTTGTGACGAATGATGCAATAAATAATGGGAAACTAAATAAATGAGGAAATTTATTAAACATCCTTCCTGAATAACAATGACCAAAGAGCAAAATAATTAATAACGAACACCACATCAGGGAAGTACGCTAGACACACTTGTGTACATATGTCATACACTGAGACATGGTGTCCTCTGGGTGGACACTGTCTCTCGGTGTACAACATGCACACCTGTATAGCCTTGACCGCACTCTGACGCCCCCTGGTGGCGACTGTTTTGCACCAGGAAAACGCTGAAAAACAGTCTACGTTCCACGGCTCAAATTCATTTTAGTCCTAATCCTGTAATTCCAACTAAATCTGTTGTATGGCCATATATCACATGCCGTTTCAAGTTCACAAGACATTTCACATAAATTATTCACCTCACAAGTATCTCACTTCACAAATGGTGCAGACAATAATGGAAACTTTAGACTGTCACTAGAAACCCCTAATGACCCAGACAAAATGGCTTGGCAGTCCAATTTTGAGTCGCAACCCAAGGGTTACGAAGTAGCAAAATAAACTATTGGCATTACCAATAGTACTAAGTGTTTCTATCTGACAAAACTGTTTGAGTATTTATATTTCATCTACTTTCAATGTGTTTGATGTCATTTATTTCTCAGACCTGTTCATTACAACTCAACTTCTCTAGAAAGGACTTAGCCACACTGCAATTACTGTGCAAAAGTTATTCTTTATATAATTCCACCACTGTCTACAGCCTGGTATTCATTTATACAGCTGAGTGAATTGAGCACCATAAAGTGAATGAAATGGTCGAGGTTTCAAACAGGAACAAGAAGATTGAAAACCCAGATCACTTCTTAAGAGTTTGATATTCTAACTGTTATGTTACCACAAGCCACATATATAGCTTTTTAGATTAACAGTAATATAATGAAATCTTTTAATAAAATAATAAGAATACTTACTTCTCAATAATACTGCTAAGGCTCTTTTCAAATACTGCTTCATCATCATCTAACTGCAACCAAACATAAATGTCGTTCTAAGAAACATCAGTATATTTAAATCCCTACAATTGATCTGCCATTAACTGACAAAACAGTGCCTCCAAACTCACCTTTCCAGGTCTTAACTACAAAATACAAATTGAAATTACTTAATACAAAACTAGGGAATTTTATACAATTCTATTCATGTTGCTGCATCAGAGAATTTCTTGGCTCCAAATTTGAAAGGTTTACATATAACATATTCCAGTCAGCTATGTAGGCATACTCATGGTAAATAAAATTTTCTGTGTAAAACATTTATCTGCAAAAAAAGTAGATTATAGTTAACTGAATTACATTAAAAATTAAAGGCGAAATATTTGTGCGTACTTGCCTCCAGATAAGCGGCAATTGTTTTGAGAATGTCCCCGTTGAGATCAAGTCCAAGTATCTCCACCAGGGAGCGCTGTGATATGTGTGCCAGTGCAGCAGATACAATTGAATATATCTACAAAATGGCAGAGTGTCAACAGGTTGAACTTACATTGAGTATTTTGTAAAATTATGTATTGAATTACATGTGATTTTGCACCAATTACCCTTATGCATATAATATGGATTTTGGGAGGATTATGAACGTGTTCCATATTTATATGGATTTGTTTCAAATTTACAGACAAATTGCTACGCAGATTTCTGACGAAACCAAGTGGATTTTGTTCAAACAGATATATTTTGCAGCTTGACAGACAGTGACACTTGGTTGGAATCTGAATGTTGTAGACTGGTTATGCAATTTGTTTTATGGATTTATACAGATTTGGACATAATATCAAGTCAAAATGTGGATTTCGACTGCAAAACGTGGCATTGCCATCCAAACAAAAACAGATGGTAAGTGGACAAGGAATCCATTGGCTCATCAAGAGTCCAACAATTTTTCATCTACATGTAACCCACCCTTCTGAAATATTCTGTTACATTCCACTGTGAGAATGAGTACTTCCTGATATCCAATCTACACTGATCCTTTACTAATGTTGCCTTATGTCCTCTACCACTACTTTCTTAAGAGAGAAAAAAATATTTTTATAAATATTTTCATGCCTATTCAATATCTTAAAAACTTAAATTTGATCTCCTCTTAACCTCCTTGTCTGTAAGGTTGTTAACCTATATTCTTTTAGGCGTTCTTCATGATTAAGGTCTCTCAGTTTTGAAATTATTTTACCTGTGATATCCACGTACCTGTGCTTCGTAGGTTCTTTTTGTGTTTTTGGACAACTTGGAGTTATCAGGCTGTATGAAGCTGATGCTGAAGCGCGGCAGACTGTTACTAGTGCTGCCCATGTGGGACGGTGGATCAGATGACCCTTGACCTGGCACAAATGGCATCTTGCCAGCAGTGTTCTGACCTGATTCAGTAGTCTCCCTGTGACACAGATGCTGGTTTAAAGCCTGAGCTCAATCAAATAAGTGAGGGTGCTGTAAAAAACCTTTGATGATTTAACTGTTGATTTTGTTTATGTTTTAAATGTTTATAATTTGATTATATAATTTTCAACTAAATTATATGCCACTCGCTATATTTGCTACAAAATAGTAGAAATATAATAAGAATATAATAATAATTTTGTGGGATTAATTTAACGAATGTTCTCTGGGATAAGGGATTGTTATTTATCTTATATTGTCGTCAGCTATTTATCATGCTGCATAAAAAACATACAATCGAACCATGCATACTGACCACCCTGATATTACAAACATCTCAGAAATATGACCACTATAAGTGACATAATGTGCGAAGAGTTAAGAAGTTTGTACCACTTGAGACTCTGCAGCCGTTGTTGTAAGTAGTCGGCCACCTCTGTTAGGTTCACTTTCTTCTCCACGTACTTGTCTCGCTCTAACGACCGCACCTGGCCACAAAAGACATGCTCAAAACTCCCGCCTCAACTTAATAATAACAGTTCTTATTAACATATCCAACAGTAGAGACTTTCACCATCTTTCCAAGATGGCTTATTCAGAACGTATTCCTGGTAGGATGACATGTTAATAAGAACTGTGTTATTATAAAAATGAACTCCCCTGAAGAATGTACAATAGCTGCATTCGTTTAGGCCATCTTGAATCAGGTTTGTTCATGTTCAAATCTGTGGTGTGTTAATAGCTTAAGATATACGCACAGTTGGTTGAATAAAAGAATGCGAGTTTTGTTAAAATCATAGAAAGAATTTACTTTTATCATTAGATTGGGTAACTTGCAAAAGTGTGAATAGTCTGAGATAGAGCAAATTATTTTTGGCCTTTTTCTGCTGAATTTTCACCTGATTTGTCTAGTCCAAAATATGTAAGTTATGTTCACCAAAGCATAATTTGTACAAATGAGCTAGCATGTCATTGTAGATACAAGGTAGATTTCAGGTAGATTCCAGATAGGTTTGATTTTTGCAAAATTATTCTAAAACGGGACGAGCACAAAAACTGAATCGTGGAAGCTGCTTTAAAATGAGGTAAAATATGATTTTTGTGAACGTTTGAAAACAAGAGGAAGTTGACCCACCCTGACGGTGCCGCTCTCGAGGTCCTTGAGCAGTACGATGTAGAGGATACCGCTCGTCTTACAGTACGTCTGCAACTCCTCCAAGCTCTGCCACAACACAACATTGCTACAAATACTTTTATTTCAGGCTAAAAAACACACATAAACAGAGGCACAACCATACATCAAACTATCGATGCATCGCGACAGTCGATGTGACGATGCAATATGATCGAAAGTAAATAGAACAATCAATAGTTATCTTCAGTAGTACAATGAACTATTGATAGCAACGATAGTGGGCAAAACAATTCAGCAAGTTTAGGACAGTTATTCGCTATTCCGTGATATTATCGCAATACTATCGCGATAGTAATGAAACTATCATGATAGTACTGCAATAGTTATACAACTATTGCAATACTATCACAATAGAAAACTATCCCCAATAAATAGGTTAAAATATATGAAATATGGAACTTTTATTAATTACATCGACGTGTAGATACCCATGACAATTTTATCATCCTTCAAGCATCATATAGTGTTAATATTCAGCCATCATAATGCAAGGCTGCCTGCATGTGGTCAAAGTCGGCTCCCTTGAAAACTGTGATCGGGAAATACACAATGTTTTTTTTTTGAAAAATACATTGATGTATGACAACCACTAGCCCCTCCCCTAAAGAAACCAATTTTGCATCACATCATACATTGGAGTTTTGATATGATGCTTTACCCAGGTAGTGTCGTGTGCTATGTCTGCACAGAGCCCGACACTCCACAGGTCCTTGACGAGAGACAGCTTCTCTTTGAGGAACATGCGATGGCCAAGCGTGCACACCAGGACGTCGGTGGTGGTTGGCGGCACGAAGTCTCTCTGCTCCTGCAGTGCTGCCACCATCCTGTCATATGACACACTAATCCCGACTGCACACTGGAAGCTCGGGGCACTTCGAGATTTACGAAACTCGTTGATCTGGAAACACGATGTTAGTGTCATGTAAACTTTTCACTTCTCTGGCATTAACTTTATTGCAGCAGAGTACGTTTGTAGAAATTAACCTACTCTTTTAAAGAAATATCTCCATACTGTGTCTATTTATGTTTTGTTTTGTTTTGTGGCTATATTATGGAAGACATCTTTAACATTAAATGTATCCCATGATAAACATATCCCAGGTCTAAAGTCACAGTTGAAACAAACCTTCACTAATGGCACAAATTTAGGTCAACTCACAATTGGACCATAAGGTAATAATAATAAATTAATTTATATTTAGTGCAGTTTCCATGAAAGCTCAATGTGTTGCTCATAAAATAAATAAATAATTTATACATAAAAAATACATAAAAAACTGTGTTAAAACAAATAAAATAAATTTAAGGGTAAGCTAATTAAATATGTAATTAAAAATTAGAAGTAACACCTAACTCAATAAGAGTCAATACATATAATAAAATATTTCACCTAAAATGTTATCAACAAGTTAAATTAAAAGGAACTTTGGTAATAATAAAAATTTGCCATAATAATGCTAAGATTTTAAAATGTCAGTTGTTCAATAATACTCTTGATGGAACAGGAGTGTTTGATGGTTTTCCTTAATGTCTGAATTGGATGCTCTGATAGATACTGGTAGTGCATTCCCTAGTATAGGCACGACACTATTAAAGGTTTCATGATAGAGGTCAAACACGATCCTCACCAGATGATCATAGCGCCCTCCAGCGGCCAACACTTCCATGACAGTCTTCTTCTTGCGCTGTAAGTTAGCCACCACCTGGAAGACGACACCACTGAAGTGGTGCGCATTGTAGACCAGCCCTGGCGCCAGCACCGTCCTCCACTTGACCCCCAGGGAGTCCATGTGACTGATCACAGCCTCCATCTCGTGTAGACCCTTTTTGGCAAAGGGTGCGGCTGGCCCGTTGGTCTTGGTGATGCAGCGAAGCATGCTGGCGACGCGACCGAACACATCCTCGGCCTCGATGAAGTTGTAGAGGGTCTCGACGGTGTGCACCGACAGCGAGAGGCCCTGGAGACGCGTCTTGATCTGAAACTTCTTCTGTTTCTCTGCCTGGCAACAACACATGTATCCTCAGGCCTTGCACTTAGAGGTGAATGGTCAGGACAGATGCATTCATTAGAGGCAAATGAAAGAGTCATGATGAGAGTACTATGGTGAGTAAAACACAAAAGACTGGGACTTGACGCATTAACATAATTTAATGTTTTATGTGGACACTCTTGGGTATACGTTGTATGCCTAACTTTGTGTATGCCTAACTTTGTAGTTTATGCAATCAGTTGAACTATGTTATGCAGTTCTCTGAATTAGAGACAAGAAGAGAACTTCTCTAAACGATGTCACAGTACCAATATCCAGTATTGTGCACCAATGTTTAGCACTCCACAATTTGAAAAAGAAATAAAAAATCCACATTTATTACACCTTGGCATCTTGTTGTGAGGCAACATACAGGACCACGTAGAGCTTTAGTGAGCATTATATACTGGGAGGATGCTTTAAAAAAACTGCATAGAATGACATTTTTTATAAAGTCTGACTGTTACTTTTCATTGATGAAAGGCTTGTGTTGGCGCAAACATACACACCATATTGTAAGGCAACTTTAAACAGAAACACCATAGAGTCAACTAAAAGGGGTACTTCTAACAGAATCACTGCATTATTTAAAACTCCCTCCACTGGCTTAACCCATGCTGGGGCGAGGTCTTTGATGTTCAGATCTGAAGCGTGTAAATAGTGTGAATATGCACAGTTGTTTTAATAAATGAGCGCATACTTTCGTTGAAATCATCAAAAGAACTGATTTTGTTCATTATATCTAGTAACTTGAGAAAATGTAAACATAATTTAATTGTTTGACTTTATCAAAACTAAACAAGACATTTCCACAAACGAGCTGGTCGTAGTGGAGACACTACTTAGGTTCAGGTTCTTCAAAATAATAAATGATTACAAAACTTCATTGAGAAAGGACCTTTTATTTATGATGCAACTTCTAGCAGACAGGATAAAGTACCTTATTATCACCCAGGATGGCGTAGACGTCATGGCGCAGCTCCTCCGAGACGCCACTGTACATGAGCACCGCCCGCAGTAGTGCCGTGTGGTTCATCCGCACGTAATAGTTCCTGCTTTGAAGCACAGGAAACTCTCCCACCAGCTCCCAAGCAACATGCAGGACTTCGGCATCAGGGATGAGCCCAGCAGGGGAAGGGGTGACTATGTCAAAGGCACAGGCCATGAGTTCACGCGGGTGCACCCCCAATAGGGGTGGTTCTCGATACACTCGCTCAATGCTGTAGCGCTTCAACTGCGTGACGTTGCTATGGGCAAGGTAGCGGGCAAAGTGGATCTGGAAACAAGTGTAACTTCAAGTAAAATTTTTAAAGTATCTTAGTTCTCCAGATACTTGTAGCTTTAGCTAATTAGTATGTACTTGTGTCACATGTGATCATAGACAGTACTCCACTATGGCAGGTTTTATGGCACTCTAAAAAGGATAACTGCTTGACTAACTGGGACAAGATGGGACATATAACAGAAACCCAGGATGGACACAGCAGGGCGGCAGTTAGACAGGTAGACTGTCAACCGAGAGGACAGAGGTTCGAGTCCATCGGCTGCCGTTCCAAAACTCTGCTCATTTCACATTGCCCGTGTCTTTCAGATAAGCTGTATGTTCCTGGCATCTAAGCCAGGAGAAGTCAAAGATCCTGCACGGATGAGCACTGAATTAGCAGCTGCCAAAACTAGCTCTGCTAAGGGGGCAATGCATCATGTCAAGGTGGATCCTGGTCGTCCTGCATCTTTCAAATATCCCTAGGCAGCTCAGATCATCTATTTCACATCTTCATTGTTCCTAAAAATAAGCTTCACTTGGGCAAACAAGCTTTCTCTGTCACTGTGCCTAGGGTCTGGAATGAACTCCCCATTACAATTATTTGAAATTATAGCTACTTTCCGAAAAAAACTCAAGAAATATGTATTCCAAATTGGATTTCCACCATAAATCTTTGGTGGTCCCTTGTTCTGATGACAACTTTTTTATCCCTGTTCATGATTATGCTTAATGATTCTGGTTTGTTGTGCCTCTGAGCTCAGGTTCCTGAGCATATAGGCACTAAGAAGTTCATAATTGTTATTTATTATATATGATGTAATTATTTGTTGACACAAAGTGCTCACCCTGAGGTCATAGGGCAAGGTAACGAGGCCACCGTGACGTGCCATCACACACACGTATGATTCGCACCGGTCATACACACTGGACTTGGGCACGAGGAGCGGGGTGGACAGCTTGACCGCCCCATGCTTGCGGAAGATGCCCTCGACTGCGTTGGTGACGTGATGTTGGAGCAGTGGCAAGTAATGGCAGAACGGACTCTGAAACCACCATCAGGGGGTAGTTATGAAGTATGATAGTTTGGCATCTGCCTCAACGGCATCACAACAGTCAACTGTATTAATGCGCCATGTGCAATGCTAAGTTGATATGAGATCATCATGATTTATTTGTTTCCAATATTGTTACATTTTAGCAATATTGGGAAAGGAGAAAGATGAAATAATACAACTTATAAAGTGTGTTACCCCATGGATCAATAGACATTGATTTCATTTCAGTTCGAATATACATTCGTTTAAAATTAAACACATTAACGTGAGATAAGAGTAATCAGATAAGAAACTGTGATATTCAGAAGACAGTATAATTAACCTTAAATATATATTAATATACATTTGTAGTGAATAAAATTATTAATAACATAATTAAG
Source organism: Lamellibrachia satsuma (assembly GCA_033239005.1). Taxonomy (NCBI): domain Eukaryota; kingdom Metazoa; phylum Annelida; class Polychaeta; order Sabellida; family Siboglinidae; genus Lamellibrachia; species Lamellibrachia satsuma. The sequence goes on along the minus strand of BSQZ01000063.1, from coordinate 698,407 downwards.
TAATATCAGAAGAATCTATGTATTATCATAAATCAGTAAGTAACATAATAACGGAGAGCATACGTTGCTTATTTTTAAAGAACAAATATTGTATCTTTGTGTTTCATCAACCGTACATAAAATATCAAAATTTATTTCAGAAAATAATAATCTTCAAACAACTCTCGAGTAATTTCTTTTTCAATCATCTGACATCAAAAGTATTTGTATGTAACAAAATGTGAAGTACTTGTATTTCAAATGATATATTTGATGCAATCTGCTCAATGCACCTTGTCAATTATAATATTTTTATTTTCAGCTGTTAACAAAAACAAAGTGGATGAAAATGTAATTTTATATCTGCATAAATATTAATCAGCAGTCCCACACTCACCTTGTAGAAGTCATTGTCGTAGACAAAGTCCTTGGCAGGGACAGGACTCTGGGAGAACATGGCAGCCACCATGTGCTTGTAGGACTTGGAATCTGGGTTGGATATGGTGGAGCGGAGCACCTCGTTGAGCTCCGCCTCCTGGAGCTGGGGCGGAGGAAGGAGGTCCGACTGGAGCAGCTCCAGGGACGTGGGCCTCTGACCGGGATTGTGGTTCAACAGCCAGCGGATGATAGTGGCCTGGCTCACGGGAAGGAAGCAATTGTGATATCTTCAAGTTGCATTGGTAGGTATATGGAGTAGTACAGGGGAACTACACACACAAATGGTGCACATACAATTTACTGTAACTTCCTTAATTTTATTTCAAATGACTTGTTCTTTGGTACACATTTACTTCATATGATGCCTGATGACTGTGCACAGCTTTGGATGAATATCTTTAATATCCTTAATTTGGCCGAAGTTTGGGCATGTGCTCCAGATGTTGGCCTCTACGCCACAGACACACATGAATTCAATGTGCAAAATTGTTTATTGCTTCGATACATTCGGCTGCAGTGACTGAATGGATTCTGTCAGTCACTGTTGTTGTGATATCATCTATGGGTTGTGGCCTTCCTTGGTAGATGTTGTCTTTCAGATAACCCCAAAGACAGAAGTCTGGCAGTGACAGACGACATGATCACACAAATGTGTTGAATCCAAGTGTGTCTGCAGAGCTGTGGCCGATCTCATGTGCTCAAGACTCAACCGAATCAAAGATATCCATATGAAACTTACCTTGGCTCTCCAGACGCACCTTTCTCAAAACTACTTTAGGATTATATAGAATGTTTTTGAACCATTGTGATCTTATTTAATTATATATATTATTGGTGTATTATTTATGTAATTTTCATTATATATATATATATATATATACAGAAACAATTGTAGATTTTAGCACATTAATATTTTTAATGTGTATGATTTTAGCACCCCACAACAATTATTTATTATTTGGGCCATTAAATAAGAAACTTAATATTAATATTATTATTACCTGGTCCTCCAGTTCGACTTCATCAAACTCAGGAGGGAACTGAACGGTGGGCAGTCTGAGGGCAGACAGGACCTTCACCCTCTCCATGCCTGTGGCCATTGGGGTGCACATCTCAAAGAAAATAACCCCCAGACTATAGATGTCAACCTTCTAAAAAACACAGACCAGACAAACAACCAACTGTCAGTACAATGCTGAAGGATCAGTGTAGATTAGACATCAGAAAGTACTCATTCTCACAGCGGACAATAAATGAACGAAACAGATTATCTACAGATTGTATAAATGCTAGCAGCATGAATATGTTTAAGACAAAATTGACAAATATCTCAGAAAGGCAGGTTACACAGAGGAACAATTGTTGGACTCTCGATAAGCCAATGGCTTCCTTGTCCACCTGCCATCTGGGCCGTTTGCCTTGGATGGCAATCTTGTTCAATCTTGTTCAATCTTGTTAAATGTCAGGTACACAGCCACTTGCTGTACTTCGTTACACAGAAATTACCAGATACATCATATTACATATTACACAGCAGTATCACTTCAACAATGCTGTCTAACTAAAAACTAAACAAAATTATTATTGACTGAATGCAGAAAAAGTAGTTTTCAAGTAAATTAATTCTTGCATTCAATAAAGATAGTCCTTGATGTTTCTGTGCACTGTTTGTATCTGTTTTTGGCCAGGAAAGCCTTGACAGGTGACAAGAGAAATGAGATTTTAATGCATAGAGTCTGTATTGGTTTCTTCACCTGATCATAGTGAGTCCTTGCTGTTGTGTCCATCATCTCAGGGCTGACATACAGGGCTGTCCCCACCTTCCCCGTCAGGTTCCCGTCACCGACACTCCCTGACCTTGACATCGTCACTTGAAGGTCAGAGCTCAATGATATATCCAATAGGTTGTTCTGTTGCTGCCATGAATAATTTCATTTCATTGATATTTGTACACAATGTTACATCAACAGTAAGTAATATTCATGCACACATTCAATCTTATCCCACAACCCAATTCCTGACCATATAACTATCCCTTTGTCCGTGGTAGTTTCTCTTAAATGTATCCTTAACAAAAGCTTCTCCCTCATTCTGCAAGGTCAACAAACACTCCCTTGCTCTTTCCCTTTCTCCCAGCCTCTGACTACTTCTTCCATCCCCATCTATTCCCCCATTCATTTAGCCCATCGTGAATCAGGTTTGTTGATGCTCAAATATGTAGAGCACAACGTGACTAAAGTACTATGTGCTCAGCTGGTGTGTACTTTTACTCAAACAAGAGGGTGTGTACTTTTACTAAAACAAGAGGGTGTGTACGTTTACTAAAACAAGAGGGTGTGTACGTTTACTAAAACAAAAGGATGTGTACTTTTACTAAAACAAAAGGATGTGTACTTTTACTACAACAAGAGGGTGTGTACTTTTACTACAACAAGAGGGTGTGTACTTTTACTAAAACAAGAGGGTGTGTACTTTTACTAAAACAAGAGGGTGTGTACTTTTACTAAAACAAGAGGGTGTGTACTTTTACTAAAACAAGAGGGTGTGTACTTTTACTAAAACAAGAGGGTGTGTACTTTTACTAAAACAAGAAGGTGTGTACTTTTACTAAAACAAAAGGGTGTGTACTTTTACTAAAACAAGAGGGTGTGTACTTTTACTAAAACAAGAGGGTGTGTACTTTTACTAAAACAAGAGGGTGTGTACTTTTACTAAAACAAGAGGGTGTGTACTTTTACTAAAACAAAAGGATGTGTACTTTTACTAAAACAAGAGGGTGTGTACTTTTACTAAAACAAGAGGGTGTGTACTTTTACTAAAACAAAAGGATGTGTACTTTTACTAAAACAAGAGGGTGTGTACTTCTACTAAAACAAGAGGGTGTGTACGTTTACTAAAACAAGAGGGTGTGTACTTTTACTAAAACAAGAGGGTGTGTACTTTTACTAAAACAAGAGGGTGTGTACTTTTACTAAAACAAGAGGGTGTGTACTTTTACTAAAACAAGAGGGTGTGTACGTTTACTAAAACAAGAGGGTGTGTACTTTTACTAAAACAAGAGGGTGTGTACTTTTACTAAAACAAGAGGGTGTGTACTTTTACTAAAACAAGAGGGTGTGTACTTCTACTAAAACAAGAGGGTGTGTACGTTTACTAAAACAAGAGGGTGTGTACTTTTACTAAAACAAGAGGGTGTGTACTTTTACTAAAACAAGAGGGTGTGTACTTTTACTAAAACAAGAGGGTGTGTACTTTTACTAAAACAAGAGGGTGTGTACGTTTACTAAAACAAGAGGGTGTGTACTTTTACTAAAACAAGAGGGTGTGTACTTTTACTAAAACAAGAGGGTGTGTACTTTTACTAAAACAAGAGGGTGTGTACTTCTACTAAAACAAGAGGGTGTGTACGTTTACTAAAACAAGAGGGTGTGTACTTTTACTAAAACAAGAGGGTGTGTACTTTTACTAAAACAAGAGGGTGTGTACTTTTACTAAAACAAGAGGGTGTGTACTTTTACTAAAACAAGAGGGTGTGTACGTTTACTAAAACAAAAGGATGTGTACTTTTACTAAAACAAGAGGGTGTGTACTTTTACTAAAACAAGAGGGTGTGTACTTTTACTAAAACAAATGGGTGTGTACTTTTACTAAAACAAGAGGGTGTGTACTTTTACTAAAACAAGAGGGTGTGTACTTTTACTAAAACAAGAGGGTGTGTACGTTTACTAAAACAAGAGGGTGTGTACTTTTACTAAAACAAAAGGGTGTGTACTTTTACTAAAACAAGAGGGTGTGTACTTTTACTAAAACATGAGAGTGGGTATTTTTACTACAACCATTGAAAGAGATGACTTTGAACATTAGATCAGGTAACTTACAAAAGTATGACTAGCTTTATGTCATAATATATACAGCGGATCCCTTTTGTACTTTTTTCTGCCGAATTGTGACCAGATCCGGTAAAAATAATTAAGTAGTTTGCCTGGTGATTTATTTCATCATAGCCAAATAAAAAATTTGCACAAATGAGCTAGCATGTTATATTGGATACAAAATAGGTTTGATTTTTCACAAAATTATCCTAAAATGAGACGTATGAAACATTTGAATTGAGGAAGGATCCTTCACTGAACCTCCCTTCCTCCACCATCCATTCACCCTCCCGGTGTCTTCCCCCACATCTTCCCCGTTCCCTAACATCTTGACACAGATGACCCACCCCGAGTCGTGATATGATGTCTGTCGTAGCGAGGCCGAAGTCGCCAATCTTCACTTGATCATTGACGTCCAGGAAGATGTTGACGGGCTTGAGGTCACGGTGGATGATACCCTGTTCATGGATGTGGACAAGACCTTCCACAACCTCGCGGAAGAGCCTCCACACTCGAGCTGTGTCCTCATACAGACCCATGTCAATGCATGTCCTGAGTGTGCTCTTCTCACAGAACTCCATCTGGCAAACAAACAACAACATGGCGTAAAGGTCAGGTGACTTCACTGGCTACCATGTTCAAATAAATGAGGCAGATATACGATCAAAAATAATCCTGTGACGTAGATTTTTTCTTTTAATCACAACTATAAAATTTGCACACTACTGCAAGAATACAGACTCAGTCACGTGTGGGACAGCCTGCTCGTCATACCATCTGGTGAGCAGAAGAAGAACTAAGTCATCCCAGAATTCAGGTCTTGAAGCAAGCAATTGCTGAAACGTCGTTGTAGTGAGTATACTTTATAGTTGTGGTTAAAAGTAATCTTATACAGGGTTGTTTGATTAAAATCATTTGATTTAAATCATTGATATAAATCATGATTTAAATCACTCCAAAAAAATCATTGATATATTAATTTTTTATTTCCAATTTTTTTAATCGCTGATTTATATGAATTTAACACAAATAATCGTTTACAAGCATCAAAATCAATTAAGTTTTGTATGTTTTTTTAATACAAAAGCACAATGTGCGCACACTTGTGTAGTTGTATTGTCACCAGATAGCCTGATAGTCAAATATTTCATGACATTGTGTATGTTTGAGCTATTCCCTTTCTGAATGTAGTGAAGCCACACAAACTTGTCTTCAAGAGGACGTATCTTTTCAAGTCAGAAGCCCTGAGTTAAAGTCCACTTAGAACTTGTGCTAGTTGTTACCAATTCAGTAAGTTGACTCAAGTGAGTCTTGGTGACAATTGTTTAATACTGTACCAGTTTGCAGTCTGGTTAGAGACCCATAGAGTACATAGAGCCCTGGACAGGTGCAATCAGCAAACAATAATTAGAACTGCTACAGCCACAGACAGTCAGACACACAGCATGATTTCCTTTCCAAGACAGATTATGCAACTACAGGGGGTGAGGCCTTATGGACATTGCCTAATGTCTTTATATTAGCAAAAATCTGTTAAGGCAAGTATCCAAATCGATTTGAATAGAACACATTTGAAAGAGTTTATAAATATAAACATCTATATAAATGTCTATATACCAGATTAAAAAAAAATAAATAAAAAAAAAATTTTAATCCAATTTTTTTTAAAAATCCGATTTTTTTTAAATCATGATTTTATAGCATTCTCCCAACTTGATGAACATTTCAACAACAAATAAACCTCTTAAATTAAAAGTTGTATAAGAATGCAGAAAGTTCATGATGAACTGTCTACCCGTGTAATCTCACTCTAAATGGAAACTTGTGAAGTATATATATCTTCTGCCAAGTATTCACAACACGGCACGGCACTTGTTATAATTACTGATAAGTAAAAGTAAAGGTATGTTCTTATCTAGCATGGTATCCAGTCCTTGGGAAAGTTCAAAGCGCTTTACACTTCACCCCCTGGCAGACCTGTTCATTCCAATGCCATCTTGACTTCCATGGAAAGCATTCAGCCAAACTGCAATTACTGTGTGAAAACTATTCGTTCACATGTCCACCTCTGTCTGTATCCAGGTACTCATTTATACAACTGAGTGAACTGTGGCAATGTGGAGTGAATGAAATTGCCAATGCTTAGAAACGGCAGCAAGATGGTTTGAACCCAGGTTCCCTCGATTGAGAGTCCAGCGTCATAACTGCTACAACTATAACTGCTACAACGCCCACAATAAGATATTTCTTGCAATGACAACAATAAAACAATACTAGTAATGTCTTCACTGTATGTCAGAAAAATTGTGTTGATACCTGGATGTAGAGGAACTGTAGTTTTGGCACAGTGTCTGGTGTACTTCTGTCCCCTGTCCCCACACTCACTTCACTCTCCTCCGTCTCCTGAAAACAGGCATCACTTCACCTGATGTGTCTATGTATGAACATTTATTTGAATGTAGAAAATAGTAATATTCACACTTTTCATTAACTTTTGCAGGTCATCAAACATATAACAATGGCAATAGTTGATACCTGGAATAGTATGTTTTTTGATAGCTAGATGGCATGGGATTGAGTGTCGACAGAAGTACAACGTGTAACTTTATACTTCAAATTAGAGAGTTGGAACAATGATATATCAACAACAACGACAAGAACGCAAATAGTTAAAGAATTACTGTTTGAGCAAAGAATGCATCATAAGTTATGATGTATTCTTTACTGAAACAGTGATTCATAACAACAATGACGCTTACTGATATTACACAGAAATCAAAATGCTAGCATCAGAAAACTAAAATCAGCTGATCTGACGTATGAATAACTTTGAATATGATTGAGCATGTGATGGCATATATGTGCGATTGTTTCAGCGCAGGGCAAGGGCAATAACATGTTGTAATTCCATCGACTGTCTTACAACTTGAAAAATCAGTCAACCGTCTTGCTAATCAAAACATCATAAGCATACGACAATTAGATTGAGCATAGATACATTCCAGTGAATTCCCAGGAGCCTAATTATAACATTGGGCCATTTAGTATTGCACTAACAGTGTACAGTAGTGTACAATAGTGTACAACAGTGTACAATAGTGTACAACAGTGTACAATAGTGATAATCTACTGGTGAAAATGCAACTGCCTCACCTTTTTATCCTTGCCTTCATCAACAGAGTCACTTTGAAATTCAATTCCATCGTCATCTGAGTCCGAGAATGGAAGGAATGACACTCCAAATACATCCTCTATACCATCCTCCTCTTCTGAAGAGCTCTCCTCAATGTTGCTATGGCTACCAACAATGTCTACAGATACGCTCCACTCAATCGATCCCTCAACGATGGGAGCGGGTGCAAACTTCTCAATGTCGTCGCTCAGACCTAGGCTGTTCTGTTGCATTGTGGGATTGTTGCCACAGTGATTCTTGGGATGAAACGCAGATAGGTCACTAGTGGCAGTTGATGTAGATGAATCACTTAACACTGGGTCGTTGCTTGTCTCAATCCACGAGTTAATGTATCTATAGCAACAACGTGGAATTGGGTCACAAGTTGCTTGGCAACCAAGGTCAGTGACGGTAAAGTCAAATCAAATATCTAGATCATATTAAAGTTCCTTCCTCAATTCAATTGTTTTGGTGAAATCATAGGACAAATAACAAAATTATTTTTGACTGGATCCAGTTAAAATTCAGTGAAAAAAAATGCCTAAAGTGATCTATATACAATGAATGACATAGGGTATTCAAACTATTGCAAATTACCTAACGAAAGAAAGCACTCTTTTCTTAAACCGACTGCACACATTACTTGAACTATTCACACATTACAGGTCTGAATGTAAATGAGGAGGGGTATTTACTGCAAGACTAAGATAGGTTTTGTGGAACTGTCAACTCACATACCTGACTACATTCTCGTGGTTGAGCTGAGAGAGAAGTTTCACCTCTCTCGTGATCTTCTTTGTGAACTGTTTGTTTCCGGGGTTCAGAGGGATTCTCTTGATGGCGTATAGACGTGTGTCCAGCTTGTTTTGTACCTGGGCTCAACAAGGCAAAGACGGACATACAAATTGATTATTTGTGACATACCTAGATCAATAACGCACATTTCTGTTGCTTCTAAAAGGAAGGAATAAGGATTAAATTAAGCACAATGTAGTAATGCATCGTAGTAAAATTTTTATAACACTTCTTGACTTCAAAGTGTGAAATGTACTTTGAAGCCAAGAAGTGTTATAAAAATTTGTGAAATGTACTTTATACCTTGGGAGAAAATTTACTTTTCAGACATGCGTTAAGATAACCGATGTCTTTCTATAAAGCAAAGGATAACATAAAATGAGCTTACATCTGTCGACGGTCTAATATATCCTTCGATCATCTGTTTTTCCTCAAATTGTTTTGTTAAATCAATTCTGGCGACTTCATTAAACCCATACACCAACCTTGATAACATCATCACATCTACACTCACTTTGATGACGTCACCAAATCCACCTTTCCCAATGAACTTGAGGATCTTGAACTCATTCTGTAGACGTGAACCGCTGTCACTGGATGGGATAAAGGGAATGTTCACTATTCCCTCTTCATTCTCCTCCTCCTCCGCGGCCCCTGGGACAATCAAGGAAGTGAATATCTTCGTGAACGTTTGTAACAAAGGTCGCAGTAACACAATCTAGTGTTACAGCTCACAGATATAACCAATGTCATGTGAGCTCGTGAACTAGAAGTAAAGAAAATTATTAAAATTGGTTTCCAAACTTAGGATGTGGTCTCAACCAACTTTCAGATTAAAAAGATAACTGTTTCACCGCACAAATATTGCTTTGTGCTTCAAACATCCACACAAACACCACCTAGTGGCCGTCAGAAATATCAAATTTACATTTGGCATAGTCGTCTACAGGGTGTCAAGTAAAACTGTCATATAATTAATGTTAGTCATTGAATTACGCAGACTAAAAACCATTAAATCTCAGTGCTAACGAGGGAATTCACACATAAAAATTCTACATCAACTATGATCTTCCTACCTTCTTGCTTATGATCCGGTCCGTCCCCAGAACCCTTCGTTGCCATGGTAATGGTCGAACAAAGAGGCGTCTTCACAAAGCTGTGGTCAAGCAGTTGTTGCACTGACCAGCGGCTGCGTTCGTCTCGGATCAGACACATGCTGAGGAAGTGGTGGAAGTCTCGTGGCAGGTTGGTTGGTAGATCCACCACCAGGTCGGTGATGCGACGACCTTGACACAGTGACAGTAGAACGACACCAAGGTTGTACACATCGCCCTTCTTGCTGCCTCGACCAACCACTGAGGCATGCTGGGAGTTGAGTGCTATATGTCGCTGGAATCTTGCTACCAGATCTGAAAGTCTAAAATAAGTATAATTATGCAATATATGGTTATCAATGTTAAAAGAGTCGTTAGTGTTGGTTTTTTAAGAACACTATATCGTTGAAGACCTAGTATATTCTTTCGCAATATTTTCTGATATTCACAATATTATTTTAGTACAGCAATTTTGTATAAAATGCTGTGGCAGAGTTCTTGGCATCTGTAAAATCTTTTAACATTAATTTGCATTGATCAAGAGTTAATTTAATCAACTTCTCAGCTCTGTGTAACCTTAAGCAGCCATTACATTGGCCTAGACAGGAACTGAGAAATGGGCTGCACGTATATGCAAATTATGTTGCATCCAGCCTGTGTGGTTTAATGTTTTTCTTATTGCAGACCAAACTAAGTTACTAACTGTATCCAGAGTTTGTTTGTGTTCAGCTACGTTTGACGGAGAGCACCAAATCCTCACCTCTTGTTCAGGCTGTAATCAGCCAATCGGATGTTGCCACTGCTGTCCAACAGTAAACTGGATGCCTGCAAAATAAGACTCAGTTAGAGCAACTGGAATTTCATTCATATCTAGATTATTAAATCAAGTAGTAATAAACTACAGGAAATATACATACACTTTTTCTATGTCAGCTATCTCAATCTTGTGATATGATTCTTGATTGTTCAGTAGAAATAAACATGATAGACAAACACATAGATGGAATGCAGAGAGTCCACAGAGATGACAAATTAGCAAATAAGCAGTTGCGTATCACACTCAAATATGTATACCCGTAAATCCTTGTGAACAACCGCCTTGTCATGGAGATAGGTGAGGGCCTCGAGCAGTTGGCAGGTATAGTGTCTGAGCACTGGCATCAGCACTGGTTCAGTGCAGGTAATGCACCGACTCAAACTGCCTCCACCAACATAGTCCATTAACACCTGCAACGGACGATATAATAATAAAATAGTAACGATAAACCTTGTAAGATATACATTAAAACATAAATATAATTGTAATTAGTGTTACCATAATAATATTACCAAGTTAAACAATTGTTGACTTTTGATAACCGAATAGTTTCCTTGTCAACCCATTGCAACTATAGCACATACTATTACGTATCTTATTTAAAAGCTATTGTGAATACAGTAAAACACACACACACACACAATGTCACTTGAAGATATGGACCAATCAGCAATTTACAAAGTTTTTTTATTATTCTATCTAGGCTAGATTATTTCATTGCCACAGCGCAGAAGTTTCAAAATCAGCAAAACTTATGAACTAATGTTGAGAAGGTGAGAATCCCCAACTCACGTGTATGGTAATGCTGTCTCGGTCCTGGCGAAAGTTGAGGGCATGGTAGTGGACAAGATGATTGTGACGCAGTCGTAACAATGACAGCAGCTCTTGCTCTATACTTGTCACCTGTCACCAACAGTCATTGTCACTTATTGTGACAGACAAGAATAAAAAACTGCATAAAATATCTTCATTTTAAAGGCTCTTCCTCCTCTAGTTTCAGACAAGAAATCCAACCTATTTGGTGTCCACCGCGACATGTAAATTCATTGTGCAAATGTGTTATTTAGTTTTTTAGATGAAATCATCAAACAAACTATTAAATAATTTTTTAGCAGATCTGGTCAAAAAAAAGTTAAAGGGCAAATGTTATTATATTATATATCACGACATATGGCTATTCACACTTTTGCAAGTTGCCTGATCAAACAATCAAAGTTAATTGTTTAATAAAAGTATGCAATTCTTTATTAAACCAACCAGGAAAGTAGGCATATTACTTAAACTATTCACACTACATATTACTTAAACTATTCACACACTACATATTACTTAAAATCTTTTCACACACACACACTCGCTCACTCGCTCGCACGCTCGCACGCACGCACGCACGCACGCACGCACGCACACACACACACACACACACATATTACTTAAACTATTCATACTACATATTACTTAAACTATTCACACACTACATGTTACTTAAACTATTCACACACTACATGTTACTTAAACTATTCACACACTATATATTACTTACTATTCCCACTACATATTACTTAAACTATTCACACACTACATGTTACTTAAACTATTCACACACTATATATTACTTACTATTCCCACTACATATTACTTAAACTATTCACACACTACATGTTACTTAAACTATTCACACTACAGATCTGAACATCAACGAACCTGTTTCACGATCAGCTAAACAGATTGTAGACGGAGTTGATATTAATCCACAGAAGTGATATTAATCCACAGCAGATATATCGCCTCACCTGCTTCATATAGTCAGCTACTTCTGTCCCTTCTGTCCAGTGCTTGTGCCACCTCAGTGTCCATTCACTGACCGCCAGCAACTCTCCACTGTGGGTGTCCATCGCTGTGTAGGTTGTACTGCCCTGGTCACTGTGGCCTAGCAATCCAGGTTAACACAGGCTATCATATTTACATAACACAGTGAAATCTTGCTAAACATTACTGTTTGTGCATGCGTGTACAATCACTGTGCATGTTTTGTATACACAAAATTACACCAAAAATCAAGAAAGTATCACTAAGCACTCATAAAAAAATTATGATGACAACTGCCATAATATTCATCAAGTATGTTGTGCTTATATGTACACATAATGCACAAATGTCTGCATGTGTGAATAAGACATTGACAGGATTTGTTTAAATATTGTTGCAAAGAAAGGTAAATCATGACAGAAATCATTATATTACAATTAACAGGTAATACTGATTGCGAATTTCCCTGAACATTGAATATTTGTCTTTTAAAGCAATATTCACCACAAACGTCTCCTAAGAATAATAAACTTATGCTGTTAGATCTCACCAAGACATTTTCCCCTGTGAATTGTGCGCTCTCTCTTTGTGTTGAAGGTCAAGGTTGTTGTCCCTCTGTGAAGTTCACATGTGTGTTCATCTCCTTGACCAGCAAATGGCGTGCTAGTTTGTCTGTTCACAGGACAAACATCCATAAATAATAGAAACAACTTTCTTGGTTGCAGCACCAATTCACTCCCTGATGTTAAGTGTTAAGATCAGCAATTCTGCTGTCATTTGAAGACGTTTCTTTTCTTGTATTGTTATTTGAAGACTTCAGTTGTATACTGATGATGAGATTTGTCTGAGCCATTGGTTCTGATGCACCTATCAGCTCACGCTTCCAAGAATTTTTGTGCGATAGTAATTTTTTAATTGTATTCTACTGTATTAGAAAAATAGTTAACTTTTTATTATAAAAGCACACAGAAACTACAGAAGCATCTGAACAGTCATTCTTCCTACATGTTGACATTCTGGTTGAAAAACTTGGGAGTGTGCTTCTAAGCGAAGTATATTCCTGTAGAAAAGTATATCTACATTAAATACCTACCTCAAGTTAAAAATTGTATTTACAATGATTACTATAGTTATTTCAATCTAATATTCCCCCCTCTGCAGACTGCTGAATTTGTACAAATTGAGGCCCAAAAGAAAACTAAATCAATGTACAAAGCAACATTTGCAGACAGTAAGCAATGGCAGGCAACTCGACAAGTTGATTTCCATTCACATGTTATATTATCTAACCAGAAATTAACTGTAACTGCACATCATATCAGTGCAAAACATATTTCCACGTGAAACTGACTACAAGAATTACAGAGGAAAGATTTCATCTTCAGTGTGGTGTGTCAGTACATCGCAGGAGATGTACACATTTGTGTGTAATTATTATTTATGTAAAATAGAAGGCTCTATTTGAAATGAACAGTATAAGTGAATGTGAATGAATTACAGTGAATGGAAAATACCGCAATGTGCCATGCAAACACTGAATGTAGCCTAGTGAAGCAGTAAGTTCCTGATATGCAACAAGCTATTGAGCATGGCAAACAAATAACATATTTCAATATTGAAATCAGGGTTTGTCATAAAATATCAAAAGCCTTAAAATTGTAAATTGAATGAATATAAATTTCATGCAACACACGTCACAGATTCAGAAAAAATCACCTAAAAATGTTCTCTTGCACCATTGCTGTATCAAGTTAATATTAAGTTTAAGGTTTATCTTTTATTGGTGATTTTGTCATTCTTTTCTTGCAATTTATACTTGGTCTGATATGAGATCCCAAAACCACTGTTGATAAAAGAAACATTTTACTAGTTCCTTTTGAACAATATGTGCTGCTTAAAAAGTTACACAAAATGTGTGAAAGATAACTGCTAAAAATATCTCTGACATAACGTATCGTAATAAAACATGTCCCAATGGTTAAATTACTTATATATGTTAATAAAAATGAAAATCCCAAAACAATGAGGTTAGCAACAAAGATAGGTTCATTCCTTGCTGGCAACAAAATAACAAAATTGATGTCTTAGCCGAGGGTGCATGGTAAAATTACACTCACCGCTCCTGCGATGCACTACAAGAAACAATACAAGTGACAAGTGCCAGTGACAATGTTTAGTGCGTCCAGTACAAGTACCAAGCATATGTGTACAAATACTATAAAACCAAATACTCAGTTAGTATGAAGTGTATGCCACAACTGATGACAAACACATTTAAGTGAAACTGAAACTTATGTGAATGACAGTGAAACTTATGTGAATGATAGTGAAACTTATGTGATGTTAGAAATCTATTTTTCTTGTCAATGCTTACATGATAATCAGCAAGATAAAGCACTGCATGGAAATATGGTATGTCATTGTAACTGTACAGTCTGCACTGAAGATAACTTGATATTATCTCATTAAATGGAAGGTACAACATTTTTTATTGGCTAACTGATATGCAGCTAGTTGGCGGTTTCATATCATTAAAATACCAAATTCTCTTAATTTTTCCATCTCAAAGTACAGCTAAATTAACAGTGTCACACGTCATGTTTTAATCTTTATTGCTGTAGTATTTTTACCACCTGAAATTGTATAAAATGTGAATCTAAGAGAGCAATAAATCATCAAGTGAAAAGCGTAGTTCACCTTCAAAGGATAAGATTTATTGGGATTTTAACTGCAGTAAAGTGGTCTGTATTATGTCATAAAACCAGAACATTTTAATTCATTGCCAAAAGATGCGTATTTTCAAAACAATTAAGAGGTCAAATATCATCAAAGTACCATATTTGTAATGAATATTATTTTAAACAAACCAATATGTTATAAATAGTAATAAATTCAATGTTGCAATATCCCTTAAAACTGTCAGTCAGTTAATCAATGGAAATCATTGTACCTTACCTTTAAACATGTACATGTGATATTGAGTCAACTAATTAATAAATCAGACAGTCTACATCTGTACCCACCTCCTTCTTTCTACCCTGCGACCCCAATCACTGCTTGACGACCTCTGGGGAGACAAGGGCACCCTTTGCCACTGATGAGAGTCCACAGGTGGTGATTCCAAATCAGGGGTGACTGGCTCTGATGTTGTGTTGTTCATTCCCTGAGTTAAAATATGTGGCAGTTGTAACTTATAACCATTTCTAGATCGTGTCAGTGGCTCAGTGCTATTATATAACTAAATACCTGCTAAAAGACTGTCCCTGGCTTACTACTTCTACAAGACTTTTGGAATTGTAATCTGTGCAAAGCCTGACTTGTGAATTAGATTGCCTTTGTTTATCGACCAATACATTATAAATCCATCCGAATATTTTATTGTATTATTAAAAAAAAACACACACCAAAGATGACCACGTCATCAGAGTTGGGAGCCCAGGTATACACCAGATTCTGAAACGAAATGAAATCTAGGTGACCAAGTGATGATGAAAAATGTCTTACTACTTTAGCGACCTCACGTCTTCGCCTCGTTTCCTCTTTCTGTGCTTCATCTCGTCTCTGAATCTCCTCCTCAATCTCTTGCAACTGTAAAAGCCAAACCAGAACGTGACATAAAATGCAATAATTAACAGTGTTAAACATGATAACACCTCAACCTGATTTGTGGGTCCAAGATGAGATAACTTGTATTACTTACAAGTTCACAACCAATAAAAGTTGAATTATTGTAAATAAAAACGTGTAATATAATGGCACAAAATACACATAAAATTGTAAACCATACTTTTAAGTTATAGTTGAAGACATGCTTGCAAAATATATTACATTGTGAGACTAGCAATACAAAACCAAAATAAAATATTGATTGTTGTAAAATTGTTGAACAAATTCAAAATAATTTACGAAACATTCGAAAACATGTTGACAACACTGAAATGAATACACCATCTGAAACAACCCAGCCATTTTGAGTGATGCACCTCTGATTGTTCCTAAAAAATAATCTACACAAATATTGTGTACGTCTTATTATAATGCGGTACAACAATCATTTGCATGTTGGTCTCATTATTGGCCAGGGTCATAGCAGCTTTAAAAATCCCTTGGCACTTCATTTAGCTAATTGCAATTCGTTAGTGCATGAATAGTTTAAGTAACGTGCACAGTAAGTTTAACAAGAGTTTGTACTTTTGCTAAAATTATCGAAAGAATTGACTGTGATCATTAGAACAGGTAACTGATAAAAGTGTGAATAGTCTTATGTCATAGTACATAGAGCCAGACCACTTTTTGCCCTTTTCGCTGAATTTTGACCATACCAAGTCAGAAATAATGTAATAGTTTTTCTGATGATTTCATCAAAACCAAACAACACACATTGTACAAATGAGCTAGCATGTCGTAGTGAATACTGGAGAGGTTTGATTTTGTGTGAAACAATTCTAAAACAAGACAAGCAAACAATTTAACTGAGGAAGGATCTTTAACTGGGACACTGCAGCGGGAGTCTGCTGTATGAAGAGAACACCCTCTCAGTGGAAGGATCTTTAACTGGGACACTGCATCGGTCTGCTGTATGAAGAGAACACCTTCTCAGTGGAGGGATCTTTAACTGGGACACTGCAATGCGAGTCTGCTGTATGAAGAGAACACCTTCTCAGTGGAAGGATCTTTAACTGGGACACTGCAGCGGGAGTCTGCTGTATGAAGAGAACACCTTCTCAGTGGAAGGATCTTTAAATGGGACACCGCAGTGGGAGTCTGCTGTATGAAGAGAACACCCTCTCAGTGGAGGGATCTTTAACTGGGACACTGCAACGGGAGTCTGCTGTATGAAGAGAACACCCTCTCAGTGGAAGGATCTTTAACTGGGACACCGCAGCGGGAGTCCGCTGTATGAAGAGAACACCCTCTCAGTGGAAGGATCTTTAACTGGGACACTGCAGCGTGAGTCTGCTGTATGAAGAGAACACCCTTTAAGTGGAAGGATCTTTAACTGGGACACTGCAGCGGGAGTCTGCTGTATGAAGAGAACACCCTCTCAGTGGAAGGATCTTTAACTGGGATACCGCAGTGGGAGTCTGCTGTATGAAGAGAACACCCTCTCAGTGGAAGGATCTTTAACTGGGACACTGCAACGGGAGTCTGCTGTATGAAGAGAACACCCTCTAAGTGGAAGGATCTTTAACTGGGATACTGCAGCGGGAGTCTGCTGTATGAAAAGAACACCCTCTCAGTGGAGGGATCTTTAACTGGGACGCCACAGCGGGAGTCTGCTGTATAAAGAGAACACCCTCTCAGTGACACCTGCTTCTGCTCCCGTCTGTTCTGCAAGTCATTGTGTCTCTGTTGCTCCTGAGCGGCTCGTTCCTGCTCTCGTTGCTGGTTCGACAACATCTCCTCGTAGAATGACCTGGGAGCCTTGTTGTGTGCATGGAGACAGCTCTGGATGTGTTGGCACAACTCCAGCAACATGACCTGCAGCACACAACATGACCTGCAGCACACAACATGACCTGCAGGACACTACATTAACTGCAGCACACAATAAATGTTAATATAAAATATGTGACGAAACTGTTCACGCTTGCAACAAGAAAGGACTCAAAACATTGTCAACTTTGCAGACTGCGCTCACATCATCAGACAATCTCCTAAGTTCTAACCATGCCTGAAAACAATTCAATTTGTTTTTCAAATGTTCTGGTATCTTGGTACTATCTGCGTTGGTGTAGTAGCGAGATGACAGGGATAGCCTACCTCTCCCACCCGTTCCCGGGCCAGTGATCGCAGCTCTTCTCCCAAACCTTCCAACTGCTGGGATGAGATGCCTTTAGCATTATCTAGTTGCAGTTCTGGCACACTACAATCATGTTACATCACCTTAGAATTTACAAAACACCAAAACGCTCATTTTAAATTCTGCACCAGACATCATTATTGTATTTACTGGTAAACATTACATTCACTTGTAAACATCATCTTAATTGTTATTCGATCTCTTTAAAACCCAAACTATTCTTAATCAGTCTCAAAGAATTTATTAGTAGTAAAAACAATTCTTGCAATAATTGGAACAGGTGTATTATATTGTCATTTCATATTTCGGCAAAATAAGTGCTGTGCATATAATAACCAAATATTCAGAATTAAATCATTAATCAGAATTTGAGAAAAAAGCCTGCTGATGAGAAACAGGGATTTCATACTTACACATCTGGGTAGCTCGGGGAGCACTTCACAAGTAGGTCAACAGAAACGTGGGCTTTGGTACCACCCATGCTCTCCAAAGGGAATAATGTGATCTGAATCTCCGGAGGACGTGTGACCTCATCAAAGATACATTAACTCTATACACAAATGTCATCTGATATTACAACATCAGTAGGCAGCAAACAAGTTTACTCACTTTTTCATTAAAATGTGGGATGGTTACCCAGTCTAAGAATAAGCCTAGCCCTAGGCTAAGGCAGTTTGCATGGAATATATAATTCACCAAGAAAGGCTAGATTATTACATAAGGATTATATGTGAGTGTTGAAGTGTTTGCCTGAAACTATTGGTTTTATGCATATCTTTAAAGGGCAATCTGCTTATCGTGTATTTATTGTGTGGGTGACATAAACTGTTACTACCTCCCATGGGTCACTTTCCCGGAGGTCTTTTACATCAAAGTAAATTGCTTTCAGAGCTTGAAGCTCGTTTTCCTGGCGTTCTGTCAGTGATTCTTCGTCATCGCAGGCTGCCATCAGTATAGACGTCTACGTCATTGTACAACACGTTTATTTGAAATTGGTTGAAAGATGCCAATCGTGAATAAAAACAGAAAACAACAATTTCACTACTGGATTCCGTGCAACCTGGCCGCTGCCATGTTGTTTTGATACTCCGCAGTTGATGCTCCACATTTACGGATATAATTCTTCTATAGCGATCGTTGCTATTAAAAAGAAACAGTATTTAATGTAAGGTACATAAGACAATTGATTATTTTGCTTATTGTATATCGCGAAAAACAGGCATTTTATTTTGTAATAATAGAGTCCGCTTATATCCAATCAGAATTAAACATGACATTAGCTGCATTATTACGGAAGTAAGTCCACGAGTTAGAAGGTTAACGAGTCCGTCGTCGAAAAGTCCACTAACATTAGGCGATGGAGAAAGCACAACAAGCAGATAAAGACGGGCTCGATAAAGAAGAGTACATACTTCGAAAAAAGCTTCCGAAGAGACTACCAAAAAGAAAGAATGACGTTTATGTAACCCGAAGAACTGACTTCAAAGCGCAGCTGGTGCGTTGTCAGACGATGTTGGACTCCGACTGTCACGCGATTTACATCCACGGGCTTGGAGCAGCAACAAATAGGGCTGTCAATCTCGCACTGCAGTTGAAAGATCGCAGTCTTGGCACAATAGATGTAGCAATAAACACCTCAACCGTGGAACTGGTTGATGACCTTGAACCCCAGGTCGACGACCTTGAACCTCAGACTCAAATAAGAAACAATTCTGCAATACATATCAAAGTTTTTCGGCCACTGCCACTGGCAGTGCCGCCAACAGATGATACAGCTGGACCAAAACCGACAGTGCTGCAGCAGTAAATAGAACAAAAACTGAGTCATAACATACCATGTTCTGAAGTGAAATCATTCATCAAGACGCAAAAATAAGCATTCATTCTGTGGCAAGTTTTTTATATTTCAGAGTGTAGTTCAACTGTACAACTTTTGCCTTTTGGGATGGAGTTTCTGTTGGGATTAACAGTTGGTTCACGTGGAACTGCATGGACACCAAGGATGTTGGTTTATGAATGCAACGAAGTTATGAGAGGAGTACATTTGTAGATAGGTTTGGATGAACTTGTAATGAAACAGAATGTGGTTACATAGCCACATTATGTTATTTGGACAAAACTCTATTTTGTATTTTAAATGTGGAACTAGCAGTCGCTGCATTGTGCATACTTAGCAGTAAGACTGTGATTACACTCTTAAGACAGACTAATGCAAAGTACAATTAAACAGGAAACTTGCTTTGTATATAAAGAGCATTCAAATTGTTAGTAACCTGCAATGAAATTTGGAATATAGATTTAGTATTAACTACTATACTTATACATGTATGGTCTTTCTGAAATTTCTCTTTGTAATGGGTGAGGTCGATGAATACTCCACTGCCTCAATTATGACCCATATCCACTGTCTTCTGTCAGTAGCTTTGTTTTGTTCATTCCATTTTGAACATGGTCTACATTTCTCCTTCCTTGCCCTTTCATTTTTTGTCTTTAGTGGTTCACCTTCCACCATGCCACATGTTCAACCCACTTTATTCAGCTCCTTAGTCATTTTCCTGTTATGTTCTTCTGCCCGACACTAAATTCTTCCGTTCTCCTATCTCCTTTCTTTGTGCCAGCAAACTGTACAAAGTTTGTCATGGAATACATGATTCTTGGTGTAAATGCCCATTATGGTATAGCTTTGAATGATATCTATGTGTGCACTTACTTCTACGGAACTCCGACAGGTGGCAGCTCTTACGATGTGCATTCGTGCGCAACCAGATGGCTGCTTCCGGTTTGAAACGCTACATTTGATTGGTCTAGAATTGATCTACCGATACGAGTTTATCTACCAAGCTGTCATAATGCTTTCAAGAACTGATGAAAATCTTGACACATGTGCCTTTATGCCATACATTTCGGAACTGTATGTAACTAGATAGTATGACATAGTATGACGAGGACGTTGGGGTGAGTCAAAGATATGCATTGATGAATCAGGACATTTAGGGCACCGGCGAGCACTACGACTACGTGACTGAGGAGTCTGCCGGAGTCGGAGACAGGCTTTCAGTTCGGGTTTTTTAGACTTGATTTTAACAACAATGCCAGTGAGAATGCCGTTGAATCTGGATCGGTGTCAATGAAAACATTTTATTATTGAAAAGCGCACATTTTCCAAAAATGATATTCGTAAACGGTTGAATGCTATTACTAGTATTACCGGTACCAGCGTTCTTTTTTCTGAGTCTCATCACTGTCACTGACATCAGTGTCAGTGACATATGATATTTAGACAGACACCAGTGACAGTATCAGTGTTGATTTCATAGCAATGACAATGTCAGACGATAGCAATGAGCATATCAGAAATTCTGTCACCTGTTCCCATGCTAGTGGCAGTGCAGGTAATAATGCCGGGACAGTTAAGATCAAGTGACTACACAATTGTGAAAGATGTATTCTTCTTTATGTGGTCCAGCCAAACAGTTTGAACTGATAAGAATGCCCAGTTTATGTTCCGAATTCAAGTGTATGTATAATCAGAACCATGTCAGTTCAGTCATTGTGTCTGTCCCACGCCTGCAACATTTGTTATACCTCACTTTCATTGTCTCGCTATCTCAGTCACTCCATCTTCTTGCCTTGGCCATAATATATTAATATATGTTCCTCATTCCGGTTGCCATCTTTGACAGAGTGAAATAAGGGATATGCTTTTGAATGTATTTTTATCTGTTTCAAACTATGTTGTCAAAAGTTTATACATCCAAAATAAAAAATACCTAAATTCACTGTACATGCACAATTTGGTTGATTTGCCCACATATACTTACGTCAGGAAGCATCATCAAAATGGCATATATGTATTATAATTTACATAAAGCAAGGATAGGCATGTAAAACATGGTGTAAAACTAAGTGAATTACCATGTTGCATACATTTATATAATAACTAGCCAAGCTGCCCAGCATTGTACTGGACAAAAAGGCAGCCACTGCAAGAGATTTTGACTCCTTGCACTGCCCAGTCAAGGTTGGTAGTGCAGTGCTAGTGGCAATGCCATCTTTACACTCCAAAAAATCATGTACAACTGCCAGTTTCACAGAGTTTGGTGGATGTTTAATGTAGATCACATAACACTGGCAGAAACACGCATAGAGGTGCTAACAAATGTACGTAACTGTTGTTCTGATTTGCGTCAGACATCCAAATTGGTTCCTTTGACGTAAAACCCAACTCCCTGTGGGAATTTCAAGTTGTACGAACCACCACCATGGCAGGTGCACTTACAAAATTTCAGCTCCATACATGCGAAAATTACGGAGATATGAGGGAACAGAGGTGTTGGTATTGAATTTTTTTGGAACTGCTTCATACGAGTTAGTCAACAGAGGCAGTAGAGCTCATCCATCCACCACCTGTCTTCTTATCTGACATACTGCTGTCCCATTTTGCAAATTTTACATGCAACAACTATTCAAGAATTTCTGCTGTCGGTGCCAGTGATTTTCATAGGTGCTTGCAAGATAGGCAAACATGAAGAACAGTTCAATTGTGATATCGTGATTTGTAGTTCATTACAATTGCAGGGTAATAACCAGTGTAATGGTAAGTTCTGATTTTTTAGAATAGTATAATGAACTTTTATGAGCAATTTCAACTGACAGGATAACAAGGCTGAATGAATTAACCTACACAATATGTGTTATAAAATTAACATGCAGTCTTCCTTTTTTAACATACTTGTAAACTGTTGCATTTCTGAAACACTGTATTTGATTTTTGTAATGCTATAACTGACCTTTTTGAAGCGATGTAATTTTAATGGAGCTTTTATGATGCTTTGTAATTGACCACTGCAGGTGAACTGAACCCTGATGAACAGTTCTGCCAACAGCTTATCCAATTTGTTATGGAAGATATTGCTGAACATGTGAATGAGCAAAGCGTGAACAAAATGTGGCAAAATTTTCATTTAAATGGTATTATGGACTACACAGTAGTTCCTACTTCATAGATTTAAAGGGAATAACAACAAGGCACTAGCTTAAATGCTTTTTCGATGTGTACACAAAGTTTAATATGTCATGTAGATAATAAATAAAAAAATTAGGAAAAATTTATTTATATGAAAAATCAGTTGTTTAACGTGTCTAACTCGCAAAGCGTGCATAAATTCGAAGTTAATGAGATGAGTGATTACGTGGTTTTGTGACATCACTGATGACATGGGTTTACATTCAGTCAATGATTTCTTTGCAATGCTTCAGTATAGTTTCGGCCGCATTACTATGGAGAGTGATGGCGATGTAAATTTTCCAGAATAAAAAGTATATGGGAAGGTCGGGTATATTGGACCATCCGCTATATTGGACCATGTGTATCGAGGGTAAACAATTCCACAAAAACTTCGAAAATGTGAGCATATATTAGTTTTTCACTTTCTGATATAACGTTTGTGTGTATAAACAAAGTGATGTGAGAAAGTAGTTTGTAACGCTTCAGCTAACTGAGGCACATGGGCTGTGAAATAAGTATTTAAACGATGAATTAAGAAGGTTTGAAGAACAAAGTTTCACTAGTTTTTAGATGTCTACCTATGGGTTCATCCGCTATATTGGACCATTGGATATTGTGAGCTGCGACACCCCATCTGTGGGCAAAGGATGGAGGATGACAAGGTGATATTTGACGGCTAATACTGATACCTTCGTTGAATAAAGTTCTTTACACTTTTTGTGGCCAAAACTTGTTTTTTCTGTTAGCAATTGTATTAATAAATCCATTGATTACGCATTTGTGGGAATTTCAGATCATTATATGATGTATAAATGCTTGCAGGCACAGAGACTCGGGACATTTTGATCATTATTCCCTATGTCCCCATTTCCTAAACCAACCAGCAACGAAAACAATATACCCAACGAAGAAATCCATTGAATTGACCCAGTCCAATATAACGTAAATAGTGGTCCAATATAACGTAAAGAGTGGTCCAATATAACGTAAACGGTGGTCCAATATAACATAACGGGTGGTCCAATATAACATAACGGGTGGTCCAATATAATGTAAAGGGTGGTCCAATATAACGTAAAGGGTGGTCCAATATAACATAAAGGGTGGTCCAATATAACGTAACGGGTGGTCCAACATAACGTAAAGAGTGGTCCAACATAATGTAAAGGGTGATCCAACATAACGTAAAGGGTGGTCCAACATGACGTAAAGGGTGGTCCAACATAACGTAAAGGGTGGTCTAACATAACGTAAAGTGTTGTCCAACATAATGTAAAGGGTATGTCTGATATAATTTAAAGGGTGGTCCAATGTAACGTAAAGGGTGGTCCAATGTAACGTAAAGGGTGGTCCAATATAACGTAAAGGGTGGTCCAATGTAACGTAAAGGGTGGTCCAATGTAACGTAAAGGGTGGTCCAATATAACGTAAAGGGTGGTCCAATATATCGTAAAGGGTGGCCCAATATAACGTAAAGGGTGGTCCAATATAACGTAAAGGGTGGTCCAACATAACGTAAAGGGTGGTCCAACATAACGTAAAGGGTGGTCCAATATAACGTAAAGGGTGGTCCAATGTAACGTAACGGGTGGTCCAATGTAACGTAAAGGGTGGCCCAATATAACGTAAAGGGTGGCCCAATATAACGTAAAGGGTGGTCCAATGTAACGTAAAGGGTGGTCCAATATAACGTAAATGGTGGCCCAACATAACGTAAAGGGTGGTCCAACATAACGTAAAGGGTATGTCTGACATAACGTAAAGGGTGGTCCAATGTAACATCAAGGGTGGTCCAATATAACGTAAAGAGTGGTCCAATATAACGTAAAGGGTGGTCCAATATAACGTAAACGGTGGTCCAATATAGACGAATGGTCGTCTATATTGTACCGGTATGTCATAATCCAAATTTTTTATTTTCTCCCAAATGCCTGGTCAAATAATTGCCATATTGTACCTATTGGTGCCTATCATTGATGAGTTTCAAGTGAAATAGTGGAAAGCGCAACATTGATAGTTTCCTTTGATATATCGGGCCATGTTCAAAAGTGGTCCAATATACTCGACCTTCCCCTGATGTAACGACTTTAAACCACTAGTGGCAAGTCATACCACAGAATCATCTTCGATTTCGGCTCTTTCGGAGCAGTTTAATGGCGCCAGTAGTCCTTGACTTCGATCTTATTTACTTACCAAACCACGAAAATGACCACACAGAGCTGCCAAACCTATCCCCATACCCATACATCTACCATACGCTTACACATTACTCTTCCACATAAAGATATAGCTAGCTTTTGTTTTTGTAATTTTTTATCGTTACATGGAAGTAAGAGTAACATTTGACCATGTGACATGTGTATATGTATGGTAAATATATAAGGAGAAGTTTGGTGGCTCTCGATGGTTGATTTCATGGTTAGGTTAGAAAGTAAACATCGCAATTGCAGGAGTAGTGCTGACGGTTGGTGGTGATTTCGGCCCTCTGTGAATTCGGCCCTCTGTGAATTCGGCCCAACTGCCGTGTGCATGAATCTGGTCACTTTATGCTGGTGTGAATAGGAGGTGAATTCGGCCAATGTTATTTCGGCTTGGTGATTTCAGTATCTGAGTTGACACGCAAGCTCTACTCAGTTCTAGCTAGTAATGGATTAGCCTTTACTTTAAGGTTTGTTATTCCTGTACTTGTCATCAAAGTGATGCTAAGTTTAACTACCATAGATACTGTTGAAGTACAATGCTTTGTCTGTTACGTACAGTGAGCAGGTGTGAATAAAAGACAATCATTCACATTCAAAATGATCTGACGAAAAACACTGCATAAATCAAAGACCACATGCAGGTGGCTCTGTTGTATTCAATAATTGCTTATCACTATCATTGCTCTGTATTTGATTTAATTGAGCAAATTTGTGGGGAGTTAATGCATGAAAATCTTAAATTATAGAAACAATATATTTTAATAATTGTAATTTAATTTACTTAAATTATTGAACTGTATATAATATAGTTTTTGGTGTAATATATTATTATGATATGAATGTTTTAAGGATACAATGAATTGTATAAGTTCTAATGATCTTCTCACTGACTGCATGTTAAAATGGTAATACAGCTGTATATAGGAAATACGCGGGAAAATATTCATAATCAGGGCAGGCCAGTAGAACAGAGTGTTATTTTGGAATTATTAATTAATTGAATTCTAATGAAATTTTCGGTGTTGTGGAAATGGAAATATACTAAAAGATGTAATATATAATATGATTTAAAGCAATCATTGTTTTGATTCCCTTTAAATCAGCGGTTCTCAAACTGGGGGTCGTGACCCTCTGGGGGTCCTTTGGTAATTTCAGGAGGGTCATTTTACCATCCCTTGTAAATTTTATTTGTGTACAATTACCAGTGGTAAGACATAATATGATTAATCGCGCAAGATTTACAAAATGCACAAGCCAAGTTGTCTTGCCAAAGCAGCTCCAGAAATCACAAGTAGATCATAATATATATTTATATATATCCCAGTGAAAAGGGCATCTTTATGCATAGGTTGAATTCCCGTTCTTTATAGAGCATGCTTAAATAGTTCCACAAAATTAATCATGATGATCTCTCATGATTTAGTTCATGTGCATTCACAAGATGGCACCACTAGCGAACCAGTCTGCCGTAAACATCATGATGGACTTTGTGTGAGTGCCAGGCATTGCTACTATAGTCAGAAACGCATCATGTGTTTCCACTGTCACAGCTGAACTATGACCCACTACAAGAAAGTCAGGCAATATAGTCATTGTTTAGTATAATTAATTTGAATTAATTAATTCTGCAACCTCTTAATCTTATGGCAAAAGAGATAAGGCACATCTGATTCCATACGATATGCAACCATTCAACAAATGGCAGTGCATGGAATATTATGAAAATACGAAGACATGTATTGGACAAATTGATGTTACTGTTTTAGAGATGCAAAATAAACAACATTCTTTTTTAATTTTAATATAATATATTTAAGAAGATGCTCACCTGGAGATATATTTTATGACCTCTTGTTTTTAACTTTGCTGTGTGGTATTTTAGTTATATTTATAATGATGACTATAAAATAGAATTATGATGTCTGATATTGGCAGCACATTTTAATTATTGCAAAGAACCAGACAGTAGCAGAAGAAACTTGTAATGAATTATTCACCACACAAACCTAGCCCGGGAATATAAGTGTGCGAATGTACTCGCTTGCCAAAGCTTACTAGAATCTTTTTCTTGAAAACTATCAAGTGTATGAAAGAGGGAGAGTTGGAGAGGGAGAATGTCAGAAAGGTGGGGGTGTGGGAGAAAGTTGTTAAGAAACTGATGACGTAGTTGTTAAGCCTAAAGGGCTATACTGTTTTGTGTATTTGCTGGAACGGCTTCATATGAGTTAGTCAACAGAGGCAGTAGAACTCATCCATCTACCTCCTGTCTCATCTTATCTGGCATAGTGTTGTACCATTTTACAAAAATTTTATGTGCAACAATTATTGCTGCTGTCAGTGCCATTGATTTTATAGGTGCTTGCAAAATTGCCAAACATGAATAACAGTTCAATTTTAATTTCATGATTTCTAATTAATTACAATTGCAGGGTAATAACCACTGTAATGGTAAAGTTCAGATTTTTAGAATATAATTGTACTTTTATGAACAATTAAAAAATTTTCAACTGACAGGATGACAAGGCTGCATGAAATAACCTAAAAAAATGTGTTATAAAATTAACCGTAATGGAACATGCAGTCTTCCTTTTAAACATACTTGTGAACTGTTGCATTTCTGAAACACTAATTGATTTTTGTAATGCTGTAACTGTAATTGACCTTTTTGAAGCGATATAATTTTTATTGAGCTTTTATGATGTTTTGTAATTGACCACTGTAGGTGAATCGAACCCTGATGAAATGTTATTGCAGACCACACAGTAATTCCTACTTCATAAATTTAAATGATACATGTGTCTAGTCGTAAAATGGATACGCATATATACTGATATCCCAGTGAAAAGGGCATCTCTATGCATAGGTTGAATTCCCATACCTTATATATATAGAGCATGCTAAATTAGTTCCACAAAATGATCACTACACTGTCATGAAGATTGCGATTTAGTTCATGTGCATTCACAAGGTGGCACCACTAGATAAACCAGTCTGCAGTAAATAATTATGATGAACTTTGTGTGAGTGCCAAGCTGTAGGGATCATGCCTCAGTTAGACTTCCTGGTGTGTTACAAATGTAGGGCACAGTAATTTTAGATATGTGTTATTTTCAAAAAATCATATCATCTGACATAGCTGCATTTGAACCAGGCACATTGGCAAGTTTGCTGGTAGAACATGTTGGCAAATGTAACTGGATTTTTAGGTGATTTCAATAGGCGGAAGGATTTTTGGCAGTTTTTTCGCAACAAGGCACGTGTGCATAGTAATTCATGCAGAAATTGGTAAAAATTTACGGGTATGGCACATTCAGGCATTTTAAATGAGTTACAAGTACGAGACTGACTAAATTCGATCAGCATGTCAATGAGATGATGGCAACGGCAGGTAAGAAGTTTCAGAATTTTTGATGGTCCCGTTTTCTTATAATCGTGCAAAACGTTAACAACATGGTCGCCAATGGGAAACATAACAGGAGGCTGAACCCTGTAGTAGTTAGTAAGAGACACATGATGTGTTTCTACTGTCACAGCTGAACTATGACCCACTACAAGAACTTCACGGAATATAGTCATTGTTCAGTATAATTAATTTGAATTAATTAATTCTGAAACCTCTTATGGCATAAGAGATAAAGCACATAATTCCATATGATATGCAACAATTCTACGAATGGCAGTGCATGGAATATTATGGAAATAAAAAGACATGTATTGGACAAATTTATGTTACTGTTTTAGAGATGCAAAATAAACAACATACTTTTTAATTTTAATATATATATTTAAGAAGGTGCTCACCTGGAGATTTATTTTTGCTGCGTGGTATTTGAGTTATATTTGTGATGATGATTATAAAATAGAATTATGATGTCTGATATTGGCAGTACATTTTAATTATTGCAAAGAACCGGACAGTAACAGAAGAAACTTGTACTGAATTATTCACCACACAAACCTAGCCAGCGAAAATAAGTGCGAATGTACTCACTTGCCAAAGCTTACTAGAATCTTTGTCTTAAAAACTATCAAATATACGAAAGAGTTGGAGAGCGAGAATGTCAGAATGGGGGGGGTGAGAAAGAATAAGAAACAGATGGCGTAGTTGTTAAGACTAAAGGGTTATGCTTTTTTGTGGATTTTCAGATGATTGGCAAGTTAAGATGACAAAGACAAAAGTTGTGTAATTGGAGCTTAATTATAGTTGTTGCCCTTGTATACAAATACAAAAACTAGTCATGTGAACATTTAATGATTATTTTCTCTGCAGATACATAATTTCAAATGTTATTCATCTGGAATGGTTCTGTGTTTCTTTTGTGTTTGAATAAACCTGCAGTAATTGTTTGATTTGGCTTGGAAAAAAATATTAATAATTATGTTGCATAAACTTTGAACAAAATTAGACTTTCTTTGTAACTTTTCAACAGTGGTGACTAAGTTCTAGCCAATCTCATGAAAATAAATCTCTAGGAAGTAATGAATATCTTATTATCAACTGTGAATATATTCTTAGTGCTGACAATTAGTCTAATAAAAAAATTCCCTGAAAATGCAAACTTTTTGCTGTATTGCCATGTGTTGCCATGTGTTGCCATGTATTGCTATGATGCTACAAAATATAAGTGGCAGCCACGTCCCTATGTCCCCCTAGTGCACTGGACGGACAGTCGTCAGTTGACTCAGTATTGAGTCTATTGACCAGTCTCATTGTTCATGCATAGTTATGACAATATTGTTTCATGAGTTGGGTTTTAGCCCTGATAATGAAATCGCAGACATTTTCAAATTAAAATCTACTGTGGATTTTTTAATGTAGCAATCAGTACACAAAAAACATTGCCAGGAATGACCTTTAATTGTGAACTTAATGTGAACATAAGTGGCAACATATTATTATTATTTAGTGTTTGCTCAGTAAACATTCAGCACTAGGCTTCACACTTTGTGTACACTGGTCAGATCTTAGATGGCCAACACTGATTGACCTGGGCTTACCTGCTGTAGTGTCTGAGTGACCCTCCCACTGGTCAGTCATAATTATGATGTAATATTATGCTGGGGACCATATCACAACTCATGGAATTATTAATGTTTAGCTTAGTTTAAGCTTTGCCAAAAAAACATGTTATGTATGTTTGTTCAGTAACACCATTAATAATAGGAATTGTTTAGAAAAGTAGATTGTGCAGCTGTTGTGGGACATGCTGTAAATGTGTCTATTGTTTAGCATTTGTGAATAAAGACAATAAACATTAATGGTGTCATTTGGTGTGTAATTGGGTTTTAATTATGTATTCACTTCAGTGGATTGTTTTCTATCATTGCCTTGAACAATCCCTGTTGGAGTGCAACAGTACTTGGCACCATGATGTATGTAGGTGATATAAGTCTGTGCTGTAAGTCTGTGATGTAAGTTTGTGATGTAGGTAGGTGTTGTAGGTCTGTAATGTATGTAGGTGATGTATGTAGGTGATGTAAGTCTGTTATGTTTGTCTGTGATGTGTGTCTGTGATGTAAGTCTGTGATGTATATGTAGGTGATGTAAGTCTGTGATGTTTGTCTGTGATGTATGTCTGTGATGTAAGTATGTGATGTAGGTGATGTAGGTATGTGATGTATGTAGGTGATGTAAGTCTGTGATGTTTGTCTGTGATGTATGTCTGTGATGTAAGTATGTGATGTATATGTAGGTGATGTAAGTCTGTGATGTTTGTGATGTATGTCTGTGATGTAAGTCTGTGATGTAGGTGATGTAGGTATGTGATGTAAGTCTGTGATGTTTGTCTGTGATGTTTGTCTGTGATGTATGTCTGTGATGTAAGTCTGATGTATATGTAGGTGATGTAAGTCTGTGATGTTTGTCTGTGATGTATGTCTGTGATGTACGTATGTGATGTATGTAGGTGATGTAAGTCTGTGATGTTTGTCTGTGATGTATGTCTGTGATGTAAGTCTGTGATGTATATGTAGGTGATGTAAGTCTGTGATGTTTGTCTGTGATGTAAGTCTGTGATATAGGTGATGTAGGTATGTGATGTATGTAGGTGATGTTTGTCTGTGATGTTTATCTGTGATGTATGTCTGTGATGTAGGTATGTGATGTAGGTATGTGATGTAAGTCTGTGATGTATGCAGGGCCGTTAAGTAACGAAGTAGATCTACTTTGTTACTTTACTTGAGTAGTTTTTTTTACTTTCTACTTGTAACGAAGTAGATTTTTATGGATCTACTTGTAATGAAGTGGAATTACGTGTTACTTTTGTAAATGAAACGAAGTACAGACACCGGGCGTTTTATTTTTTTCCGCTGCATAATTATTCTGCTGTATGCAGAAACAGCATACACACTATCTTCTGATTCGCTAATTCAAAATTGACTGCGGAGCCAGATCGCTTACCTATATAAATTGAAGGTAGCCGATATTCGCCATTTCTCTTTTGAGTTTCCATTTGCGCGACCTGTTTTTCTATACTTTGTTTCATTTGCGAGAGCGTTCTGTCTGTCTATAGTCTGTTCTGTCTATAGTCATGATGGCACCGACACAACTATAGCACCAGTGGCCTTATTTGTTGTCGGTATATCGCATAAAGTCTGCACTGCATGTGTGCATCAGGGATGCAGAGTTTAAGCAGGAGTTGCTGCTCAAGCTGAATATAGCATTCGTGTAACCTGGTTTACCTTACAATCTTTTGCTGTCTTACCAGTATGTGGAAGTGTGTGTTTGTCTGCACGTGTTAAACTTAAAAAGTACTATTTCCGTTCTTATGCTTGTGGGCTCGTGAGTCGTGGTCTACTTTTGTTTCTACTTCAAGTGGACATTTTTACTTTCTACTTTTACTCAAGTAGATTTTTTTGGGGGTACTTTTACTTTTTTTTGAGTACATTTTTCAGGATCTACCTATACTTTTACTCAAGTAGAAAAATATTGTACTTGTTACAGCCCTGGATGTTACAGTCTGTGATGTATGTAGGTGATGCAAGTATGTGATGTGTGTAGGTGATGCAAGTCTGTGATGTATGTGTGTCGTGTAGGTTTGTGAGGTAGGTCTGTGATGTATGTAGGTGATTAAGTCTGATATACCTATGTGATGTATGTGCTACGCATTCTGTTATGCCATGCCACATGGCTGTAAACACTTGTCTATTCACTAGATAATATGTTTATTGGACCAGGTACTGGTCTATTCACTAGAGAATATGCTTATGATACCATTAAGTTTTTAGTCTGGACATTTATGTGATACCCTTCCATGCCTCTAGCTGTCTCCATTCTGGTCTGGTCTGATATAATGGTTGGTAAAAGTTGGTGACATTAGCAGGACATGATAAGAAAGTGTTGTGTTATTTCGTTACAATGATAATTTCAGTGGTACAAATTAATCTTTAGCCAGAAACCAATAAAAATTGTTCTTAATGCAAATGGCCATTTTAGGAAGCAAATTCCTAGTCTGATTTTTCAAATCCCAGACCATCTCCACATTGGGTAGTAGCTGCTTTATAAAGCTAAGCATTTGACATATATATTTATAATTAACAAAAAACAGTGATACTACACATTATTAACTTAATAAGATGCTAGTTGCATGCCAGACGTAAACATCAATAAAAGATGTAAACATCAATAAAGACTAGACAATCCCAATGTGTATGCAGTCTACAGCTGAAGTACCTTACCAGCCATTTCAGGTTACGCTTGAGTGAACATGTAAATTTAAATGTAGACCATAATATCACCAGTTATATCCTTTAAATAGGTCCATCTTGTGCTGATGATACATTATTATTAGTTATTATTATCATATTAATGCATGTGTTGGCAACTTGCCACATTCCAGTGTCCCCAATGGCACTGGTCAGTCCTTAGTTGACCAAGGATGACCAGGTCGTAACCTCTGTGCTGGCGTGACCAGTATGCTGCTTCTACGCATATGTGATGTAATATTGTTTTACATGTTTGACTGTGCATATTAAAGGCAAGCATTATTATATTTTACCCATCTGACATGTTGAGAGGAAACTGTTATGTCACATTAGCACATATTTTAAAATGTACAAAACATTAAATATAATAAAAGTAATACAGCATTAAATTGCATATTAATAAATAAATAATTTTTTTTTAGAATAATTTAATCAATAAAATTATCGACTATAATTTATTATAATGATGCAACAGTTCTTACATCTGTAATAAGAGTTTGATTGTAGTTTGCATGTTGGGTCATCTTGATACATAAGAACTGGTTAAAAAAAGTATGCTAATTTCATGTGAAACAGTCGGAATCAGTGTAATATCTGGGCAACTCATGTGAGATGATTTCTCTGCAGCAATCTGTGTCTCTGTGGCCAATTTAAGTTGAGCATTTGATGTGACTACACAACCATAAGATTGAACTATAAGGTCAAACATCTTATACAAATATTATTGTTTTCTGTAGTCATTGATTGTTGCACTGCACAAACTTTTAATAATTAATACAATTAGGCAATGACCCAACACTAGTTAGTACACCATATATCAAAAACAAATTACATAGACAGATGGAACCGTGTCGATCAATACGTGTAGGGTATAATCTAATACTGCGACAACTGCATAACAAGCATCAACTTGGATGCCTTTTACTGCAAATTGTAGTGACAAAATAATTATTATGTTAATGTATGTTCACTGATTAGCTATCCTTATGTGACCGATGCTGACCAGATCCTACCTCTGTGCTGCAATGACCACTGGTCATCACAATTGTGATGTAAGGTCAAGCTAGGCTACGGGGTCATAGGCACCATATACCAATTCACAACTTGGAGTTATTATTATGCATAGCTTTTATTTTGTGTGTCAATTGTATGTACAGTTTATCTACAGCA
Source organism: Lamellibrachia satsuma (assembly GCA_033239005.1). Taxonomy (NCBI): domain Eukaryota; kingdom Metazoa; phylum Annelida; class Polychaeta; order Sabellida; family Siboglinidae; genus Lamellibrachia; species Lamellibrachia satsuma. Next base: position 664,545 of record BSQZ01000063.1, on the reverse strand, counting down.
AAAGAAATAGAAACGAAACAATAGAAATAAAAAAAAATACTCAACAAATCACATCAATAAAAAATACTCAACAAATCGCATCAATAAAAAATACTCAACAAATCACATCAATGAAAAATACTCAACAAATCACATCAATAAAAAATTCTCAACAAAAAAGCACATCAATAAAAAATGTGTCAAATTGTTTTGTAATAAAATAACATGATCAAATATGTGTACTATGTCTACCAAAAATGTATAAAAAACAGATTTTGTACAAAAATAATTCAATGTATTTATCAATCATGTGTGTTTTGAGTTAGCACCTTAGTGTAACTGGTCAAGGCCTCCCTCTACTGTGGGTCACACTATTGACACCATAGGTCACCAAACAATTACACAAGCAGAATCCCTGAGTTTATCTTGTTTACCAGTGTATGTCTTGTTGACATCTTTCTGACAGTTGCAAGTCTTCATGTGCCCTATATCTCTGCATTCTGCCATATCAGGACATCTTCTAATTGATCTTAATTAACTGTAGTTGCCTGGATGGTCATCTATCAACAACAATGACCCTGAATATTGTTTTAGAATAGTTCATCAACATCTTTGTCAGTGGCTAATTCATAATTGTATGAAATAGTACAAAAATAGAAAACACCTGTAGCTATTGCCAACAGTAATTAGTAAGTGCTATTTAGGAAGGAAGGAATCTGTTAGGTTATGGAATCTGTTAGGATTAGTAAAGTTTGTTTGTGAATAAAGGTAAGAAATTTGAGAAATGTGTCACCATGCTATGGAACACAGATATAATATCATATCGATTTCGAGATTGCTTAGCCCTTTTGTTTTGATGCACCTCTGAGCCTGGGTTTCAAAGGATTAAGCCGCTATTGAAGTTTTTGTGTTACTATTATTATTGTGATGATTGTGAAAACCTGATATGTTTGTGTATTTTATCCCAAACATGCACATATCATCCTTAAAGTTGGAATTAATATAGCAGTGAAGTATATTATATACTCTGAGATGAGGGACAATTTTTGGTCATAAGTCCGTCATTGTAGCGTAATGGTTAGAATGTCAAACTCTAAATCTAGAGCGGAACAGGTTTCAAAGCTTGATCAATTTTTTTACTCCACATTGTATGAGTTCACTCAGCTGTATGGGTGAGTGCCAGGCTACAGAAAATGGTGGATGCATATAAACCAGTACTTTTTGTGCAGTAATTGCAACATGGCTGAATTCTTCCCAGAGAAGTTGGTGTTGGAAGGACCAGATACTGCACATTGTAATGTGCATTGTGAACACAGACGCATCTCATTTGTTATTGTGTGTGTGTGTTATGTAAACACAGTGAACACTTTCTCGTCCTCAGAATTATGTAAATACAGTAAACACAATAATTAGTTAATAACTGCTTGTCTCTGTAGGTGGGGCACTTTTTCCATTATTGTGTAATGTTTCTTGTGGTGAGATTATAACACAGGAGGTACAGGGGGGGTAATCGGCATTTCAATGTCAACTCTACATGTACACTCCATACTGTTCACCATCCATACATACGTAAAGAGTGCCATGTTTACACAATGACTGTCACATCCGCCATCATTCATATATCCAGGTAATGTTACATGACTTTACAGCTACCTGACGCTACACTGTTGAATTCCCCTGGCTAGTTCACAATAGCTCTCTGTTCCGTAGCATGGTGACACATTTCTCATATTTCTTACCTTTATTCACAAACATTTTATAACTTCCTGATTATTTCAGGACACATTGGTGATATTACAAAACTCTGTGGTAAGGCTGTGTTTCATCATCGTACAACATAAAGGTAATTTACTAGCATATGACGTATACTTATGTAATGATAACTATTTAGCTTTTAAAGAAATGTATTGCTGAACCAACAATTTGTTGACTTTTTCAGCACGTCTTGTTGGAAAAGGAATGTAAAAGTGACAATAGATATACATGTGTTTATGTTGCTTTTTATCTACTGCCACTGCTGCCTTGATTTGTCTTGTCACTGATGCACAAACATTTCTCTTTCAGTTGGAATGATGCTGGCAGTCATCACCTTTAGCAGAACGATGGTGGGAAGCTTCGGCTTGACTGACTAGTCAGCAATGTTGTCAGAATGTCAGACGGCAGGTAAGGACAGACTCGACAACAACTCTGCCACAGCACCACCTGGTGTTGAGTCACAAACTCAGGATGCATGCCATGCACCCAACTGTCCAACATGTCATAGTTGTGTACAAATATGTTGGCAATTATTTGTGAAATGGGAACGTGAGGTTGCCACTATACTGGGAATATTTAGCCACCGCTAACATGTTTTTTTACAAAGAAGTCTTGTTTGACCAAATTCCAGTGTGGACATTTTCTGTGACACAGACAAGCATTCACAGTTAGGAATAGATTACCTAAATTTATTATTTATATGACTACTCTATTTTCTCCAATAAGATAGCAAACATTGGCCAGCCCCCTCAACCATCAGGCTTCAGGCCTGATATATATATATATATATATATATATATATATATATATATATATATATATATATAAATTATACATCATTATCTTCTTTCAACCGGAGTGGCAACCCAGATCCTCCTCCTCCATGATGTCCTGGCCACTGCGTCCTCCTCCATGATGTCCTGGCCGCTGCGTCCTCCTCCATGATGCCCTGGCCGCTGCGTCCTCCTCCATGATGCCCTGGCCGCTGCGTCCTCCTCCATGATGCCCTGGCCGCTGCGTCCTCCTCCATGATGCCCTGGCCGCTGCGTCCTCCTCCATGATGCCCTGGCCGCTGCGTCCTCCTCCATGATGCCCTGGCCGCTGCGTCCTCCTCCATGATGCCCTGGCCGCTGCGTCCTCCTCCATGATGCCCTGGCCGCTGCGTCCTCCTCCATGATGCCCTGGCCGCTGCGTCCTCCTCCATGATGCCCTGGCCGCTGCGTCCTCCTCCATGATGCCCTGGCCGCTGCGTCCTCCTCCATGATGCCCTGGCCGCTGCGTCCTCCTCCATGATGCCCTGGCCGCTGCGTCCTCCTCCATGATGCCCTGGCCGCTGCGTCCTCCTCCATGATGCCCTGGCCGCTGCGTCCTCCTCCATGATGCCCTGGCCGCTGCGTCCTCCTCCATGATGCCCTGGCCGCTGCGTCCTCCTCCATGATGCCCTGGCCGCTGCGTCCTCCTCCATGATGCCCTGGCCGCTGCGTCCTCCTCCATGATGCCCTGGCCGCTGCGTCCTCCTCCATGATGCCCTGGCCGCTGCGTCCTCCTCCATGATGCCCTGGCCGCTGCGTCCTCCTCCATGATGCCCTGGCCGCTGCGTCCTCCTCCATGATGCCCTGGCCGCTGCGTCCTCCTCCATGATGCCCTGGCCGCTGCGTCCTCCTCCATGATGCCCTGGCCGCTGCGTCCTCCTCCATGATGCCCTGGCCGCTGCGTCCTCCTCCATGATGCCCTGGCCGCTGCGTCCTCCTCCATGATGCCCTGGCCGCTGCGTCCTCCTCCATGATGCCCTGGCCGCTGCGTCCTCCTCCATGATGCCCTGGCCGCTGCTTCCTCCTCCATGATGCCCTGGCCGCTGCGTCCTCCTCCATGATGCCCTGGCCGCTGCGTCCTCCTCCATGATGCCCTGGCCGCTGCGTCCTCCTCCATGATGCCCTGGCCGCTGCGTCCTCCTCCATGATGCCCTGGCCGCTGCGTCCTCCTCCATGATGCCCTGGCCGCTGCGTCCTCCTCCATGATGCCCTGGCCGCTGCGTCCTCCTCCATGATGCCCTGGCCGCAAGGCCCTCCTCCATGATGCCCTGGCCGCCAAGGCGTCCTCCTCCATGATGCCCTGGCCGCTGCGTCCTCCTCCATGATGCCCTGGCCGCTGCGTCCTCCTCCATGATGCCCTGGCCGCTGCGTCCTCCTCCATGATGCCCTGGCCGCTGCGTCCTCCTCCATGATGCCCTGGCCTCGCTGCGTCCTCCTCCATGATGCCCTGGCCGCTGCGGCCCTCCTCCATGATGCCCTGGCCGCTGCGTCCTCCTCCATGATGCCCTGGCCGCTGCGTCCTCCTCCATGATGCCCTGGCCGCCATCCTCCATGATGCCCTCCATGATGCCCTGGCCGCTGCGTCCTCCTCCATGATGCCCTGGCCGCTGCGTCCTCCTCCATGATGCCCTGGCCGCTGCGGT